>JAOQMS010000003.1:31799213-31811448 GCA_027563885.1 Erythroxylum longipes | reverse complement strand
TAATAATTTGAGAGTTAAGGATATTTATTATTCTTTTTATTGGATGTTTTGATGTAATTATTATTTATTATATAATGCAAATTGAAATTGTAATTTTTTATATACTTTATATTATTCATTTGTTCTTAATTTTATATTTCTATGATAATGATTGTCTTTTTCATATAAATTGTAGTTATTATTTATACGTGAAATATCTGAAAATAATTGTTATTTTATATTAATTGTGATTATTATTTATTATTTTGATTTTTAGAGACAGAGTTAAAAATATACAGTACAACTGTACAATATGACAATGAGCTATTTTGTAATTTTTTAAAAAATTAGCAACTATTTTATAAATTTAAAAATTACCCGAAACGGTATTCGGTATTGACCAGTACTGATACAGTATCGTACCAGAACTTAATCAGATACTAAATCCGGTACAACATGCGTAACATTGGTATAATCTCTTTTAATTATATATTTAAATTGTTTAATTTTAATCAATTTTATAATTATCTAACTCTGACTAATATCGGTTTACTTTTCGATCATATCGTTAAAACATAGAAGAAAAAAAAGTCATTGCAAGTAGAGTTAGTTTGAAGAGTCAATTAGAGGTTGGAATTAGCCCAGACTCCACAGGCTAAACTCTGAAAACTTCAACGTCCACTATATATATATATATAATAAGGCCGTTGGGCGGCAGGACATTTACCTTAAAGAGCAACTACATGCCGTCACAACATATACATAAGACCAAGTTCTGTTTTTCAGTTCCCATTTCTTCGTCATAATCATACTGCATTAGCCGGCTGCAACCTCAATTACCAGTTTCTTGTCTTTATGTTCTTGTACTCTACGATGTTCGTCACCAACTCAACTACCAGTTTCTTGTCTTTATGTTCTTGTACTCTACGATGTTCGTCTCCAACTCTTCACACATCCGTTGAAGATACGACATATATCATATGTAAATTTATTAAATATCACTTGTGCAGTAATCAAATTCAACCGTTTAAAGTAATTAGTTTGATTTTAAATACTAATTTAAAATAATTATAATAAATTATTAATTTGAATTGAACTTAATTAGTTTAATTCAAGCTTAAGTGATATATTGACATCATATATGTATCATCACGTTATCATAGAGTATATATCCAGATATTCCGAGGATATCCAAGTACATATCTTATTACTTTTTAATTTTTTATTGTTATTTCTCATTTACAGAAATTTAGGGTTCTAATCTTTAATATGAAAACGGGATGTTATAATATAAGTAACAGTATTTGATAATTCAATCGAAGCTTAAAAGAAAGCGATTTTTTTTAAAATTAAAAATTAAAAAATATCGTGTTTTTTTAATACACGTGGCATCTATATGTTGTTTTAGATTATATAATTATTAATCTAGGTTGAATTTAATTAGCTCAATTAAACTTAAGTGTTATGTTAAATCATAATATTCACGTCACATATATTTTGTTATTATTTTAATTTAATTTTTTAAATTAAAAATTATAACAAAATATTTTTATGAATTTTTTTAATACCATGATATTTTTATATCATTTTAACTCATATAATTATTAATTTGAGATGAATTTAATTAATTTAATTTGAATTTGAGTGTTACATTAAATCATCATATAAGCCATGTAGTGTTTATGGCTCCTAAGGCGGTGGTCAAGTTAGTAGAGTAGAGGGGTATAGGGCCAAAAGGTCTTATGTTTGATTCTCCCTATTTACGTTCTTTCGATCGAGCCTGTCATATAGGATTTGTTTAGTATGGAGTACCCGATTGACGTAATTTGCAGATTATTGTATCAATCCAAAAATTTACTTAGTGCACATCTAAAAAATAACAACGGCAAATTTTTCTATTTTTTTTAAAAAATGTTACGTGTATTTCTTTGTTATTTTTCATCTAGAAAAAGAGTTTTTCTATAAAATAAAAAATAAAACTTTTAAATTCACACTACAGCTGTATGTCTTTTTAACTTGTATATGTAGACGTCTGGTGGGTAGACTTTTGTCTTAGGACGTAATTAAGTAATCTCATATTTTGAGGTTTGTTGAATTTGTATGAATATATCAAATATGACAGTCGAAGAATCATCATCACCAAGCGCCACCGCCACCGTCACTGCGGTGAAGGAGCAAAACGCCGTTGAAGTTCCACCAACATTCCATAAGAATAGTGGGTTTGATTCATGCACTGGGATTTACCATTCGCTGCTACAACTCGGTGACAAATTCCAGATCCCTGACAAGCACGAGCTAAACATAGCAGAATACGTGCTGTCCCATTTCTGCTACGCCGATGATCAGTCGAGAGTTGCACTCGTTGACTCGGCGACTAACCAAGTTCTCACCTACTCAGAACTCCGTCGATCGGTTCACACTCTCGCTTCGGTGTTGTACCATGTTCTTGGTGTCAGGAAAGGTGATGTAGTGTTCGTTTTATCACCAAACTCGATTTTGTACCCGATCATCTGCCTCTCCATATTTGCTATAGGTGCAATCCTGAGTCCGGCGAACCCAGTTAGCACCGAGTCAGAAATAGACAAACAATTGCGTGAGTGCAATCCTAAACTTCTCATCATAGCACCCGAAGAGCAGCACAAGCTGGCAGGAATTGGAATCCAAGTTCTGCTAACTACTCGGACATCTAACGAGGATGTTTTATGCGTTGAGAAGTTGATCGAATCCTGTAATCCTCCACTTGAATTGCCGGAGACCCAGTTGACTCAATCGGACATTGGAGCTATACTTTACTCTTCAGGTACCGCAGGAGCAAGTAAAGGTGTGATACTAACGCATGCAAATATTATAGCAAACATAACCATACTCAAGTGGTTAGTTCATGCAACCTCGTCTCAGGAAGATGTGTTCTTGTGCTTCATACCTATGTTCCATGTGTATGGACTTACGTTTTTCGGGTTAGGACTGTTCACAGCAGGTGTAACTTCTGTGATCATGCAAAAATTTGACTTTCAGGCTATGCTTAATGTAATTGAAATTTATCAGGTTAACAACATACCTGCAGTGCCTCCAGTGATACTTGGACTAGTGAAATGTGCTGGGAAGTTGAATTGCAACTTGTCTTCATTAAGGAGGGTTGGCTCTGGAGCTGCTCCATTGAGCAAGAAGTTGGCTGAGGAGTTCAGGAAGAGTTTTCCTTGGGTGGAGCTCAGACCAGGATACGGGTTAACGGAAACGTCCGGATCAACGGCCTTTTTCGTGTCGAATCAGCAAGCTGAAGCTCATCCTGCTTCTTGTGGAATGCTGTTGCCAGGTTTTTGTGCTAAAGTGGCAGATATTGAAACTGGATTGGCTTTGCCACCTGGTGAAAAAGGAGAACTGTGGATTAAAAGTCCTACTGTTATGAAAGAGTACTTGGAAAATGAAGAAGCAACTGAATCAACACTTGATTCTGAAGGCTGGCTAAGATCTGGTGATCTGGGCTTCTTTGATGAAGATGGATTTCTTCATATTATTGACAGAATGAAAGAGCTGATCAAGTACAATGGATTCCAGGTACTGTCCCTCAACAATTTTGCACCTTCTTTCACACATTCTATCCAGTTTTCCGTGAAGAACTCGTGAACTAAAACTGCAAATCATGTAGTACTGGATCTACTGATAAAATCAAGAGTCGGGAACTTTGTTACAGGTTGCTCCAGCAGAACTTGAAGCCATACTTCTGAGTCACCCACAAATACTTGATGCAGCTGTTATACCGTAAAAAATCACTTACCTCCACATCTCTGCTATTATGACTCTTCTCTCTGTTTCTGAAACGAATAGATTTTTCAGTGTGGAAGACGAAGAAACAGGACAGATACCAATGGCGTACGTGGTGAAAGCACCAGGATCTAAACTCACTGAACTGCAAGTTATACAATTTGTTGCCTGTCAGGTGCTCCTCTTCTCTTTATTTGCTTCGATTTAACTTTCTTCTAATCTGGATTCTGAAATTTTTGTGTATCTCAGGTTTCTCCGTACAAGAAAGTAAGAAGAGTGGGCTTCGTCAGTTCCATTCCAAAGTCAGCTGCAGGGAAAATCCAGAGAAAGCAGCTCGTTTTACGCACCCAACAGCAACTTACCTCGAAAATGTAGCTTCTATCTAGTAAGCTAAAGTAATACATACGTAAAAGCAATAAAGCTGTTATTAAATAAAAAAGGATTTTTATTACTTATAATAAGATTGACTATGTATAATTACCAATGATTACATTTTGAAAATCATCTTCATGATTTCCCCCGATTCAACATATTGTTATCTTTTTTTTTACACAAAGGAAAAGAAACTAAAAAAAATCGCTACAAAATTAGATCAGCTGTAAGGTAAATTTTGAAGAGATAAAGTTCGGCTCCGATCTGAAGTTAAAAATGGCATTGTGGATGACGGAGGTTCGGTAATAAAGTGCAACCTTAGGTGTACGTGCATAGCTTCAGCTGCTAGATTATCGACGCTTGTATTCCCCTCCCAATAGACATGTTGAAACTGCACCTCTCAATTACGTTCCAGCAATGTGCGAATCTCCTGCACCAAAACAAAAGTCACAATCAGTAAGCAACCAGAAGGGAAAAGTATATTGATGACCTAGAGCGAGTCGACTTTCAAAATGATCTTTCGGTATCCAAGGTCCCATGCCACTGTAAGCCCTGCGTGAACCCCTTGTAATTTGGCAACCAATGGCGAGCATGTTTCAAACTTATAGAGAAAGCTCCCACGCCATTGGCCATGACAATTCCTAAGCAACCCCTCAGCCGTACTGACAGAGAATTCAGAAAGCATCAAGCCATCTGTGTTAACTTTAATCCATCTCTCCGATGGTGAGATCTAGCTTACTAGTGTCCCTACAAGCAATCCTCGTAGGTGAGTTACGCAACCCGTCACTGCGTGAGCCTGGCCGATCCTATTATTATCTTTTTATTTTTGAATCAACAATACCTTTTTGAATAGTATTGGCTCGAACAATTCACCAAAAGTCAAAACAATGTCACGAACTTTGGACCATCTAACCTTTTGAATTGGGTTTGAATTAGAAAAAATTCGGCCCAATCTAATCAACTACCATCTCTACGAACATCTAATACATATGATTAATATTGACAACAACAACAGCAATAATAATAACAACAATAATAACATCAAATGGAAATTTCGTTGAGACGCGAAATTTGAAAAAATTTGGTAATATACAACCTTACTCTTAATACAATTGAAGGGAATGGGCGCTTTAGTTAGAGCCTGCATTTTTATTTTCACCCAAAATTTCACTATTTTTAATAAATTATTTACTGTAATAACTTTTATAAATAAAAGAAAAAACTTTATAGGCAAGTAATATTACTAACTTAAGCTTAAAGCTAACCCCAAAAAGAAAAATCGAACTCAAGAGTTTGAAATCAAATTTAATTAAATATAATTTAAGTCCTTAAATTTAAGTTAAGACTAACCTAATTTCTTATTAACTTTGATTTCTCATTATTAATCAAATTTAAAAGATTTCTTAAATCCAAATACCTAAATACGATCAAATTAGACCTATAGGTCAAATTGATTGATTGACTTTAGGTTAAACTAGACATGTTAATGAGCCGAGCCACCCTCCGTCCAGCCCGGCCAGGTCTCTCCCATAGTAGCTCGTAAGTCAGCTCGTGGCCGACCTGCCGATGGGCTAATCTACCCATGGCCCAGGCTATGACCCGACAAGCCATGAGCAGGGCAGTCAGACATTTATTTTTAAAAGGAAAAAATTCAAAATGACATTGTTTTGATCAAAAACATCATTTTGAAAAAATAAACAAGTCATGGGCAGGGCCGGGCCGATTTGTAACTTGCCCAGGCCGACTATGGTTGACCTATGACCTAACTTAGGTGAACCATAATTGGCCAACGACCTGCGTAACTTGGGCAAAAAATAAGCCCAGCTGGCCGAGCTTTGGCAAAAATTGCCATCCCTAGGTTAAAGTAAACCGAGATAAGGCTTTTTCCACATCTATACTACCTTGTTTGGACGAGAATATGACTTTTGACAATATAGTTGGCTGGAGATTATTAGTTGCAGATCTTCAAAAATCAACGAGTGTTTCAACAGTAACTCTCCAAATTTATGTATAGGGATCCAACTCGAAAGGGCAAAAAGAAAAGAGAAGTTACAACCGTATCAAGAAATGACCAAAGGTTAATCCTAATGTTCGATAACTTGAGAACCCTGGTCCAATTTTTTTTCCCACAAACACACTTGTACTATGTGAACGATATCCTATAGCAAGCTGTCTTCTTCACTCCCTCTTTGTCTTTCTCCTTCGTCTTGCTCTTCATCACAGCTTGCTTTTGAGTTGCTTAATACTTACCATTCAGGAACTTTAAGTGCACAGCTTCCAAATTTGTGGTTATGCAAGGAAATTGCAAGGTACAAAGAAATGATTCGTAACAAGAAAATATCTGAAAAAAACTTGAAAACTAATCTGTTCCCCTCTGAGACGCGTAAGCCACCTTCTGCATGATCATGCCCTCAGCAGCACGGACAGATCTCTGTGACCCGGTGATTGTCACTTTCCTGCCAATCAAGACGAAATAGAGTTGCGTTAAAAGTTTCCGTCACCTGGCAAAGTCACATCATATTTGTGTTCTGCAGATTGACAAGCCTAGGATCTGGATTCATACCTATCGGTGGTTCCGGACAGGAAATCACCTCTATCGGATATTTTTATCCTCGCCCCACTAACCTGTCAAATCAAAGTTCCAGATTTCAGTGCGTAAATAACATTACCGAATCCCTGCACCAAGGGTGGAGTTTGGTATACTGAATCTTTTATACAATCTCCACGGCAATACCATGAACCGCATGACTATATTAGCAAAGCAACGAAAAGAAAATGAAGCAAGAGAGGAAAAAGCCCATAAGTCCTCTGATTCTGAAGAGAGATGGCGACTGGTGGAGATCAATCACATTGATATGTTTTTGACAAACTGTCTAGGTGTAACTCCACTGTACCTGACTGATTTCCAAGATATTCCTTCCACCGCGACCAACAACTAGCCCAATATGTTCATCTGCAACGCCAATTGTCAACGAGTTTGTATGATCCTCCTGAAAAATACCAAAATGCCTTCTATCAATAACAATCAACTAACAGCAAACTGCAATAGGTTAATGTTTTCCCAAAACTAAGTCAACCATGTAGAAAAAATAGCAGAAATGCAGGGAATGTAGTACAGGTTAAGCATCAAGGAAACGGATGAAACCTTGTTATTCTGAAACTTCACTCCAGTCCCATTTGGTGCGTAGCCCGTAGTGTTGTATGCTGCTGTTGCAACAGAAGGAAGCACATATGTACATGGAATACCGTGAAAACCAGAGAAGTAAACACCTAAAATTTCAGGTTAAAGATATCTCAACATAAAATAAATTTTAAGGGGAAACACCACACATCACTCAGATAACAACCCAAGACAGTTCAGCAAGTCTATTCATAAGAAATGTACATTAATGAACAGAACAATCTCAGAAAATAATTTCAAGATTAGCAGTTTTGGAAACACTTTCTCATGTTTATTGTGCATTGCACTTTATACAAAGACAAATTAATTAGGCAACTAGATCATCAAAACACCCATGAGCATATTTCAACATTTTTTAATGAAAAAGCTGGGCAGGGTACTTTGCCTGTAATGAATTTGTAACATTAATTCGACTTAACTCATTATTCACATAAATACTTGTTATCATCTTTTTAGTGATTCAAGTATGTTCCAACCTCCCACCCCGCCACAATCTTATTATATAATATTATCAATGAAAGACCAAGAAGTCACTGGTACCGGAAGCAAAAGCAAATTTGAATCAATTCAAGCTGCAATAGTTGTGACATCAAGAAAAAAGGGAAAAAAACACTGTTCTTTTGATAACTTCATACAATAATACAATGAGATATATCACGACACCTCTAAACCATATGCAAATACAAACATTATGCAAATATAAGCATAGCTATTTATATATAGTCCATCCCACTTTTTCCTCATTCCAGTTTTAATATGGACAGAGCATATTATGATCTATCAAAATTTAGAGATCCAATTTGATATTTGTAATTTATGACATGGAATTTATATAAACTCAAAATTTGTGTTATAACTGAAATTGAGAGAGTGAATTTTTTCTTTTTAGAAAAATCAATGCTGATTCCTTTGTTTATGTATCAATTGTTTCAATTCTTATTTTCTTACATGATTAGCAAAAGAAAATTTTTGTTTCAAACTCAAATACAAAAATTCATGAATTCATAGTCAATAGTTAAATAGGACCAATTTGCACTGATTTTTACTTGTCGCTAAAAGTTCGTATTTGGGTTTTCATTTCAATAGAAAGGAGAAAAAGTTCGCATCGTATATGTTTTGAGATACTATAAAAAATGAAATAATGAGAGAAGTCCAAATTTAGGAAGAGATTATGAAAAACAGTATTCAAGCTCCAAGTAAAACAAACAGTTTCGTGACTCCTAAAATAGGGAAGTGGGTTTCATCTGTGACCCAAAAAAAAAAAAAAGATTCTACATTCTACAGTTAAAAACTCACCCAAAATAGTGTTGAACCTTTTCTATGAGGGAACCAAAACACAGGCTCAAAACAAAAGGCTCTAAAAAAAAAGATAACTAAAAATTTTATTAGGCCATAAAACTTTTTGCAATTAGATCAAAATTGGAGCAGGATCAGAACTAATCACTAACAAGATAAACAGTTAAACATTCAGCAAATAATTTATGAAAGCAAAGTGAAAATATGTTTAAGCCACAAAAGGACTTGTAGCGATCAATACAAATTGCTAGTTTGTTGTGGGATGTTGGCAGAGAAGTACCTGAATAAGAAAAAGGGGCATTCATAGCCTGTGCATAATGAGGATCTTCGCTTAACTTGGACAAAATTAAGTCAATAGCTTGCATCTGCTCCTCTAAAGTTCCTGCCACTGTCACCACCCTATCATTTAAGCCATAAAAGTTCTTATCCATGGGAGATATCTTGATGCTAGCTTGTGATTCTTCGATAAATGACCTAAATAAATGCAAAACAGTATGTCAGATATGATGTTTGCTCCCTGTGTTTTGGTTTAAAGCACTCGCATTTGTTTGCAGGTGACCTTGCAATAAACATAAATCAGGAATGGCAATTCAACCACATGGTGTGGATGGAATTCTCTACAAACATATATACCGATATGTGTTATGTCCAAACTTGAACAAGCAGCAACTATGATGAGAAACATGAATCAGTATCACCAGGTATATACTTGACTCTAGAATTAGCTAATGCATTCTTTCCTACAGGCATAAAACCAAAGATTAAGAAGGCCTCAAAAGAGAGGGCAGCTAATCCTTCATCACCAGAGAACCTGCATGTATATGAAACAATCGTTCCCAGAAATTGTTTTGTAATCTGTACTCCAACTAAGCTAGCCTTCTATACTGTCCAAGAGAACTAAAGGCTAGTTTTGAAACCAAAAATTATAAGACAAACTTGTTGCACGGATGTGATGTTAGAATAAATGATAATGCTGTCCACACTATTATCAGGTAAAACTGAAGCACATGTGACTACTCGAGGCAAAAATCAACTGCATTTTCAATATTTCACATTTTTTAAGTTTTCAAGCTACAACAACTAGACAGGTTTTACGAAGCAGAATGTGACAGAATTATTCATACTTTATGATGGCCCCTCCCTTTCCAATAATGCTGCCACAAGAATTATTGGGAACGATTAATCTCACTTTCATCCTTGGCTCCGCATCATGACCATCTTCAGTATGAAGCTGACAAACAAGATATCAAATGGTGAATTAACTTAAACTAACATAAGCTTAACAAATACTACACAAAATTTGTACCTCACTGAGCAACTTAGCAAGAACAAGTTCCACTGCCTTCAATACATCGTCAATTAAACCGGATATCCCAATTATTCTATCAGATGTCCCTGGAAAAAATTCATAATTGCGGGACAACTGAATTCTTGCTCCGGATTGGGATTGGAATTCAGTAATTGTAGCACCACCCTTTCCAATAACAGAACCAGCTGCAGCATTTGACACCAGAAACCTTATATATGTTGGCTTCTCCATATTATCTGACAGAAGAAGAAAGTATGTTAGAGGATAAATGATTAGCATATAAAAATAGAAGAAACTTATTTTAAATCCACGTTTTATACTCTGCAAATAGAATTAAGGTACCTAATGTTTTTTCTTCAGTTAATCTACACGTTTGGGTATTGTAAATAAAAATTTATCGAAAGGGCGAATATGAATTCAACCCAAAGAAAAATCAAAATCCAAACAGCAAATGTGATGAGGAGTTGTGAAATCGGAAAAAGTTAATAACAATAAATAACCACCACATGCACCGAACTCTAATTACTTTGACACACCCGCATTTTCAATGTTCCTAACAACAGATTACATTTTCCCAGTAACCAAAAACAATAGAAAATAAGCCACTTCTCTCCATTACTTCGCCCCACATCTCTCCTTAACTAAACAGACTAAGTTAGCGTTTAGGGTTTCAATTCGAACGACAACTATCAGATGCAGGTCACTAAAGACAACCAAAACACCCTCAACACGTACCATCCCAATTATCTACAGAATGCAGTCAAAATTCATCACGCTGCGTAAACAAAGCGACTCAAAAGTCAAAATGAAACCGTCAGCGACGAGATCAGATCAGATTACCAGACGTCGGAGACTTAGGCGGCGGCGGAGATCTGTTCCGATGCGGCTCCGGCGACGACACGTAAGACGATTCCGTCGATTCCATTTCCTTATCTACACACGAAAGAGAAGTAACCGTCAATCACACGGATACACAGAGCCCAAACAAAGTGATAAAACTCGCAATGTCCATTGAGAGAAAGACACACACACGATACCTGTTTTAGGAGTGATTTACTGCAACTTCAATGTACTCTGTATCTGTGTGTCCATAATCCATTCTTCTTATAACTTCCTTCGTGCCCTTTTTTAATTTTATGTTTCTGTGTTTTCAAATGACTTAAATTAGTGGAGTACATGTACGGGAGTTGAATGTTGATTAACCAATTACTCATTAAACATTTTATAGATACATGTTTGGTTAGTGCATAACAACATGATCTACCAAGTCAATATAAAATTATTAGCTGATATAAGATATGCAATTGGTTCGGGTTCGAATCGGTCAAAAACCCTTTTAACTTAGCTTCTCAAACTTGCTCAAATTTTGGTCGATCTTGGACTAACTCTAAAATGTTGTTTTTTTTAGTAAAATTGATTACAATATTGATATTTTACTTAATCAACTCGCTTTTCAAACCGACTTGTAGAATTCAAACCAAATTTGAAACCTAATTAATTTAAATCGTATCTATTAACTTTAAGTCGGGTTGAATTAAATTCATCATATTTTAGGATGTTAAAGAGTCAACCCTATTGTCGATCTGACTCAACCCAACCTCCTTCTCTAAAACACGGCTTGGGTTTGAAACAAATCCAAACTTGCGTTTGCTTAAATAGATTAAAACGGTATCTGTTTGGGAAAAAAAATTCAAAACGACATTGTCTAAATTTTAAAGTTTAAGACAAAAATGACATATTTTTAGAGAAGTCTCCAAAATGATGTTGCTTTACATTAACGTAGTGTTTAGTTCATGTCTCTATGGGTAGAGACAGATGACAAGGACACAAAAGTCCTGTCCCCCAACCTATTTGCTTGCTGTCTCTACCTAATTTTGTCCCGACTCGAGAGACAGGGACAGTAATTTTTTGTTACTTTCATGACTGTGGTACAAAAATGTAGAGACAGAAATAGAACCAAAAGATATAGGTGAAATGTCATAAATGCCCTCCCTTCAAAACCTAAAACAAAACATAATCTAATTAAATATAAAGTAATGTAATTAAATAATCATAATAATTTAATTAATTATATTATAATTAATTAATTAATTATAATATTTTAATTAATGAATAATATTATTTTTAATTAATTAATATTTTAATTATTGAATAATAATATTTTAATTAAATATAATGTAATTAATTAAATAATATTTAATAATTAATTAATTAATTATAATATTTTCATTAATGAATAATAATAATTTAATTAAATACAATGTAATGTAATTAAATAATCATAATAATTTAATTAATTATATTGTAATTAATTAATTAATTACAATATTTTAATT
>JAOQMS010000003.1:31776371-31799113 GCA_027563885.1 Erythroxylum longipes | reverse complement strand
AATATAATCATTAATTTATTAAAATATTGTTTGTTTTAGGTTTCAGACGTTACATGAGGCTATTTTCATCTTTTCTTAATCTTGTCCTTCGGACAAGAATTTTTGTACCTCAGTTTTGGAAGGAACAAAAATTTCTGTCCTTGCCCTCTGAAGACAGAACGAAAATGGGTGAGGACAGCAAGCAAACAGGACGAAGGACAGAACTTTTGTGTCTTTGTCCACTGTCCTCACCCCTGAGGACAATAACCAAACGCACGGTAAATTTCTGTCTCGTTCTGTCTCCGCACATAAGAGACAGTATCCAAACGCAGCGATAAACTAGTATGATAAAAATGAGTAGTGCTCTTAACCAAAGTAAGAATCTCAAACAACTGTTGAACATGACTTTATATCCACTCAAGACACCAAAACAATCCATATCTAGACATGACCTAACACAAAGTTCAATTAATTGAACTTATTTTGTTACTTCATTCTCACGTCTATGTGCTAACTTTATGAATTGCAATATAGATATTCATTTAAAATAAAAATATTAATGATTATAAGCACAAATCTATAAATGTTAGGTTAAACAAATCCTAAACAATAATACTTCAAATAAAACTTGGACCTAATCACCAAAATAAACTCATATCTTATAGGGACGACAAATGGGTATGAACCCAAACTTAGCAGGTCGAAGTCAATTAGCCAAGCCTAAGTTTATATACTCTTTCCATAATTTGAATGATGATTCTATACGTTGATGATGGGTAGACATGACAATTATGGCCCGACTTAGCTCATTTGTTCAAAATGATATCATTTCGGAAAAAATTAGCGGGTCATAACTTGGGCCATTGGTTGGTCAGTTAGACACGGAGCCGACTACCAGTCCGACTCATTGGCATGCCTAATAATGAGCAACGTGATATAATATAATTGATATAATACCTATAATTCATAAACTTGGTGACAATTTTTTTAAATATTATTTTATTCTTAACATATACATAAGAACTCTTATTTAGATAGAATTTAGAAATAGATCCTTAAGGTTTATCATATATTATAAATAAAACCTTATCATAATGTTTTTTTGTGAACGAATACTAATTTTAAGGACTTATTAATATCAAAATTAGTTATTTATCTATTTTTAAATTTAATAATATATGCACACTTTTAGTGAAATATTTTTATAATTATCGGTAGACCATAATTTGATTGGTCTTTCAAATAAATCGTAGTCGTACAGCATAAAACCCAAGTCTAGACCCAGCTACGCAACGAACAAACCCGCGAAACCCGAAACAATGAAACCCGAAAAACAGTTTTCAAATTTCAAAATCCGTTGCTTAGAAGAAAGTGCATCTCACACCGTCCATTCCCATCTTTGAAACCTCTCCGTCCACGTCAGCAATCCGCACCTTCAATACATCAACCAATCCCGTCTCGTTCCAAATCTGTATATAAACTAAACGGGACTCTCTCAGCATCCCAACCTCATATTTGAGCTCTAAATCTTTCGCTCTCTTTTAAGAACCCTAGAATTCACGATGGCGCCAAAGGCTGAGAAGAAGCCAGCGGAAAAGAAGCCGGCGACGGCAGATAAAGCTCCGGCTGAGAAGAAGCCACGAGCGGAGAAGAAGCTCCCAAAGGAAGGATCTGTGGACAAGAAGAAGAAGAAGGCGAAGAAGAGCATAGAGACATACAAGATCTATATCTTCAAGGTGTTGAAGCAGGTGCACCCTGATATTGGTATATCTAGCAAGGCTATGGGGATCATGAACAGCTTCATCAACGACATCTTCGAGAAGCTAGCTCAGGAGGCTTCGAGACTCGCTAGGTACAACAAGAAGCCTACCATTACCTCTCGGGAGATCCAGACCGCTGTCAGATTGGTGCTGCCCGGAGAGCTCGCGAAGCACGCCGTTTCTGAGGGTACTAAGGCGGTTACGAAGTTCACTAGCTCTTAGGGTTAGGGTTTTATTTGTTAATCTAGTTTCCCAATTCCCAGGTTAGTTTGAGTGTTTGCAGGTGAATTCTCTAGTCTTGATTAGAGATTCTGATTTGATGTAAAGGGCTTTCCTCTTGAATTCAATTGAACCTAGTTCTCATTCGGTACCTTATTGAATGATCTTTTCCTTGTTTATTTCATCAATGATTATGCTTACTAGCAAGTCCAGGGATTATATTAAGAGAATTTTTATCAAATATTTTATTTACGGAACGAATGAAGAATAGAAGTGACATTTGTTCTAATTATACATTTGAAGGATATACAGAAGATATAATCAGAAAAATAAGGACACCCCTGATAGTGTAGAAGCGGAAGAAGCTTTCTGTTCAATCCAAAGGAACTTCATTTCTTCAATACCCTTCAAATTATCTTGTATGGTTGAATATATTTAGTCTTGATTACACTATGGAGTATGCTCTGATCACTTCCACAATTGGTGCACGACAAAGTGGACATTTCCCTCCACCTCGAACCAATTCATTTGCACATTTTGAACAAGTGCACATGTGACCACATCTGAGAAAAGATTGTAAACCAGTAAACTTGTTAGATTTTGCAATGTTAGGATGAGGAGAGAGAAATAAGGATGGCAATAGTCTGGTTAGGGCTGGTCAAAGACCAAAATGTTGTCACTTTGCCAAACTGGCTTGAGCCGGCTGACCTACAAGCCCAAGCTCAAAACCAGTTTTGGCAAAATGACAACGTTTTGGTGTAGGCCAGCCCTAGCCAGGCTGACAACTTGGTCTGGTTTGTTAACTTTGAGTTGGGCTGGTTTTATGGAAACTAGATAGGAAGTATAAAGCAAGATACCTGTACAACAGAGAATCTATATGACTATCACAACAAACACAGCATGTCCCTTTCCTCACATGACCCCATTTAGACCCATCTTCAGATGTCTCTGCGCTCAACCCTGCAACCACAGTAATGGATCTTTTAGTTACTACGAATTCCCATCTTATCAATAGCAGTCTATAACTCTACTGTAATGATCGAGGTGAACCTTTAAGGACACAAGCCACATTACTTAATCAGTTGCAACTTTATTATAACAGATATCAGGAAGGGTGAGAGATAGAGAAGTGGCGGAACCTTTTTCACCAGCTGACCGATTAAGCGCTGCGGAAACTTCCTGTCTGACAGAGCGCTGCAACTCAAGCTGCATGTCCATGCAAGATTCCAACATCCTCTGCATGTGGCTCATTGCTTGCTGTAATCTAGCCATGTCTGTTCTCAAATCATTAATCATCTCCCACTCCTGCCATATTAATAGGATACAGATTCAAAACTAACTTCAAAGTGAAGATTAGATCACAAATTGCTGAAATCTAAGACCAATTTAAGGCATTGAGAAAGCTCTTGCTTTGGAAAACCAAAGGGTTGGAAGAAAAATGACATTCCAAAAGCAACTTCCACGAAGATGATATAAGTTAAGAAGCCTTCATGGACCAACTAAAACTTATTTTGGCAGCAGTGCAAATTCGAGGAGGAAGAAACATTCCACAGAATCAGAGTAACAAATTGTCTTGCACTCATTTCTCATGAGGATACAAAATCTGTAAGAGAAATTTACTGATTCATCAATAAATAAAAGGATATTTCAAGTTAGAGAAGATGACACACAAGTTCAGAGCGTTGCATGCTATGTCGATGCCATGTATTGTGATGCAAATCCTGGTGCCAAAGTGGCTGGGGTGGTGGAACTGGGGGAGAGGGCAGAACCAATGAAGGCCTGTTCAAGGCATTACGCTGGCCTTCAGTTTGTTCATCTCTCTGCTGTTCCTCATCAAACTCAGGTGAAACAGGATCTGGTGCTGGCAAGTTTCTGTGCAGATCCCAATCGATGGGAGCACGGCCTTGCCTTTCTACATATGACTGTATCAGTTGGTCCAGACTTTCACGGAAACCACTGCGAAGTAGATTTGATACACTTCTCCTACAAGATGAAAAGAAATTCAGTCATCTGAATCTCAGAATACAAATTTATGGCATTAAATATTACATCAAAACACAGACTAGCTTGAATTATATCGTTGTTTTTAAAAAATCCGTATAACTAATTTTAGCTTTTGATAATACCTGCTCAAAAGTTCTCTAAGCTCCATACTGTAGACATTATCATCATCAGGTGGATGAAATCTATTCAATCTTCTCATGAAAGAACGGCGAGTTCTAGGGGGATCAGAAGGCCCATCTGTCCAATTTTCAACAGGTTCTCGAGAACCATCCTCATGCCAAGCTCTCTGGGCCTCCAATGGATGGCCTTGTTCATTACGCACATCTCTAGGTGTTTGTTGGGGCCAATCATTGGGTGAGGACTGCTGCCTATTTCCATCCATAGGCTCTGCATTATCCACCTCCCAGTCATTTGGCTGACTGAGGTCTGACACTTGCCTTTGTTGTCTCTCATCAACTGGATTTCTTTCTTGCCAACCACCCCCCAGATCACCAGATTCCTGCCAATTTATATTAACAACACCCGTCATACTTTCAGAACTGTCAGTGTGATTAGGCAACTGATGAACATCACTATCTGGATTCATGGATTGTGATTGTTCATTGTTCTGAGATCGTGTGTCCTGCGAGGTGTTTGTCCGGTCACTTCTAGAATCGTCAACATTATTGTTAGATGGTGTATCAGAATGGCTGCTCACTTGACCACGAACAATATGTTCTAACCTTGAACGGAACCCTTCCCTGGATTAGGAAAAGTTTTCAATTAGGACAATCAGATGACAATGCCTTTTTCACATTGCTCAACAGCTATTGGCAGATGGTTTAAGCTACAGCAAACAGAACAACCAAGCTACTCTTTTGTGTAAGAACTAAAAGACAGCACATATGTTTACCTACACAACATGGACATACATACTCATCTAGAGGGCCTATAAAAAGAAAACAACAAAATGCATGCAATGTTGAACAAAAGGAGGGGTAGCAAAAAAACAGCATAAATTGTTGATACCATTGAGCCAGTCCAGATATTTTCCAAGATTAACATCTGTAAATAGGGTATCAGCAAATAAAGAAAATGAAGAAAAGGTGTCTTTACGTAATACTTCATCCGATCACTGTTGGCAAAAACAAGGGACATATTGAGATGACATGCCTTTTTTAAAGTTTTAAACCTAGTTATGAAGTTTTTGAGACATTTATCATGATGCTGTGCAGTCAGGCATCCATATCTCATGTAAGTGAAAAAGCCAGTAGCAGTGTATTTACAATTGAAACGGATATGGTCTGTGGAGCAAAGTGCCCTATGCACAACCTCTCCCAAACTTTTCATTTATTGATAAAAGAAGTGACTTGGGACAATTCAGCACTAAACCATACTAGCTATGACACAAGTGCATAAATTTCACAAGACTACCTACAATCTATTTTGAAGATAAATGACACAAGTTCTCAATAACATGAATCTGGTTTTGAATGTACTGGATGATGATCAATCAGAAACTCTATTCATAGATTACTGGGATAAGTTAGCAACGGTGTTATAGAACCACCTAAATAATGGAATCACATAGCATCTTTTTCTGAATCAAATGTAGGGTTATATTCACTTGATTACACCTAAAAAATGGAATCACATTGCATCTTTTTCTGAATCAAATGTAGGGTTATATTCACTTGTTTAGGTAATCACTTGAAAATAATGGCAATGCTCTAAATCAGATTTGTCGCAAGATCTAATAATGGTACGGTCCAACAACAGTGGTGCGAAGAATATTAAAAGCACCCCAAAGATCTAATACCTTGAGTTGAAAAAACACATACCGTAAGCCAGAAACAGTGTGCCGTTGCCTTAGTTGATTTAGTTCACTAGCAGCCACAGAAGGCGGTCTCTCATCTTCAATTGTGCTTTCATTCCTCAAGAATCTACCTCTCAATAATGACTGCAATATTGAAAAAATCACTAGCAACCCTCTTCCTTATTTTCACCTTAGACCAACCCAATTGACAGGCCACACACAGAAACAGCGAGATAGAGGAATATAAACTAACCTGAATGCGGTTACGATGGGCAAAATCTGAGACAGCACGATGCTCTAACAGACCCTGAAGCTCCCTCTGTCTTTCCCTCTCAATCCTCACAAGCAAGTCAATAAGAGCTTGTCGTCCACGCAACCTCAGCATGTCCCTACGAATATGCTCAGGTTGCCCTTCATCATGGTCGGCTACAGAGCCATCACGGTTTCCATCAACTTGTTGATCAAGTCCAGCACCTTGATCTTCCCTCTGTCCTCCACGAGCTCCTCGTTGTTGACTTGTCATTTGCACCCACTCTCTGACAATTCTAACCCTCTCACGTTCTGTTTCACCAAGCCATTCTGCTCTGGGACTGCCGTTCCGTTGGGACACATTCGAGTTGTGATCACTAATGCCAGTTTCCATCCAGCCTCGAACAATCTGCCTCACCCTCTCCCTCTCACCTTCACCAAGATCAGGAGATTGTTCCCTACTAGACCCATTATTATCGACATGCTCGTTTTGTGACACCATCTGCCCACGTGACCAAGGTCCAAATTCATTCTCACTCTCACTAGCATCCCCCAAACTTTCATGATTCACAGTTCCCCGGCTGTCTGATATATTTGAGCTAGATATGTTTGTATTGGACTCCACACTTCTTTGCTGCCTCAACCTCTCCCTTGCTCTATTTAACAAGTGTTCATCCTCAAGCTCCCGCCACATGCGCAAAATTGCAGAAGCCTGTGTGCTTGGCCTCTCCACTGCCCCCTGTCTCCGTGAAGTTGGTGACTGTGACTCCCTTAAAAATGACGAATCAAGCATTGACACGGTGTGTAAGCCTGCAAGTGCCATCAACTCAGACTCACGATTCCTCCTTTCCATCGTAGTGATCATTTCTTGAGCCTGTCGAGCAGCCCATCGACTCAGTATTCGCGAGTGCCGCCGCCTTGCTGCTGATGACTCAGCCAAGTCATCCCCCTCAAGATCAGACCTACGTCTACGCCGCACAAGATGATCACCTTCATCATCCTCATCATCAGGATTATGAGTGGAGCTACATGATGCATATGACATACAATCATCCAAGTGCCCACACATAAATTCCTCCAATCCCCGCTCGAACTCCACATGTGCATCTTCAGCAGATTCAGGCTTTTGTTGCACTTGTTGAAAGTCAGTCATTCTCACCAAAATCCCATACAATTTGACACCAAGAACACTCAAAACCACCACCAATTACTGATATACCTTCTTCAAGGTACACATAATTACTTAAATTCACTCGATGTAACTCCGAAGAAAATAAAATATAATATCAAAACATCTAACGATCCCAGTGAAACAAAAAAGAAAAAAGAAACAACTTGAATTCAAATTCCCGCAAAACACAAAATCCACAAAACAAAACAACGAGGCCCTAATTGGTTGGTGATCAACAACAGTCCCAATTCATCACCTGATAACATTAAGACAAGTCAAAAACCAAACAACATTATAAAGAAAATACAATTAGGCACCAAAATGGATCAAATTAAAAAATAACAAAGATGACTTGGCAATGTGAAAATAAGAATTGAAATGCACCAAAAAAAGACGTACCTATGAAACTGTGAGGACTTAAAATGTGCACATGTCCAATGCCCTTTCCCTCCTCCAATCAATCGAAACCCTAAAATTTGCTTTCGCTCAATCATCAATCGGAAAACGAAAGAAAGCAAACGTGAAAGTGTGAAGAGAAAATCTGTTTAAGAAGAAAAATATAAAAACAGAGAGAGAGAGAGATCAGAGAATGGAATGATTTGGGAATTTATAATTAAGTGAAAGAGAGAGATTTTAGAGAGAGAATTAAAAGGAGCTTTAGAGAGAGAAAGCGCGAAAGAAAGAGAAAGAGAGAGAGAGTCGCTTTTCTCTTTTTTTTGTTAATGATTTACCTTTCTTTTTATTTTAATTTTTTTCAGCAAGTTTGAGGATGACCGACACGTAAGCAGCACTCGTTTTACTTTACATGCCCAATTACTCTATTAAAAAACATTTTTAAGGGTTACGACTAAAATATATGAAAATAAATTAATCGGTTTAATTATAAAAATTCAAATTAACTATTTTATTTTAATTTTTAACTTTTTTCTCAATTTACTTGAATAATCTTTATTGTTAAAAATTGATCAGTTTATTAATTAATCAGTCAATTTTTATAAAGTTATTGATTTGTATAAACTATAATAAATCAATTAATTTTTATTTATTAGTCTCTTTTCAATTAAATTTAAATTAAAGACAATCTCCTTCAATCATAATTTATTTTAATAAATCATATTATTAAAAATATATCAATTTATTAATTAATCAGTCAATTCATTTAATTAATCAATTTTTATAAATCAAAATAAATCAATTAATTTTTATTTAACAATCTAATTTTTAATTAAACTTCAAATTCTTCAATAAGTAAGAACCTTTCAATCATATTTTAAAATTTTCAATTTTATCCAATCTTTTTCTGACAGTCTAATACCAACCTTTTAAACCTTAATTTCTATATTTTGCTAGTTTAACTTCGGTTCGATTTTTAAAAAATTTGTCTAAAGCAATATCCTTTTTTTAATTAATGGTGATAAGGCAGGACTAATTTATTACTTAAAATTTTATTAATTAATTTATTTTGAACTTAATCAATTTTATCAATCTTATATATTTTTAATACTTAAAATATCAATTTGACAGGATATAATTCTTTTAATTACTGAATATGCCATTTTGTCACTCCTACTTTTAAGTAGAGATGACAACACTTGTTCGATCCGATCTGACTCGATCTGACCTGACATGAACTTAAAAGGCTCAGCTTGAGTTGATTCCTTTTCAAGTTGGGCTTTTTTTATAAAAAAAAAACTTTAGAGCCCAAGCAAACCCAGCCCGGGGCTCGAAATTATACAAAAATAACATTTTTTTTATTTTGTAAATTAAAAAATATATCTAATCAAACTTGACTTAGCTCCTAATTTAAACACAAAATTTTAGGTTAACCTTGTTTCGACCCATTGCAACCCCCATTTTTAAGCCCCAAAATAGAAGTAATAAATAGCTAAAAGACAAGTGAAGAGTTTGGTAATGCCTCTTAACTTGTCAAAAAGGTGGAGCAAAGACAAATATCTTGAAAATTCTTATCTATTCTCTTCCCTTCTCATCTTTGCCAAATTGAGTATAGCTTGAAATGGCATGAGAGAAATCAAGTCCTTGTCCTTACTCTTTCCATTGACGGTGATGTTGGAAATTCAGTATTAGAGAATAAAAGGATGGTCATGTGCTCACTAAATAGGTCTAGAGAATATCACCACTTTGGGTTTTTATTGATTTTTAATAATAAAATTTATTAATTAATAAACTTTTTAATAATAAAAATTGATTGATTTTTAATAATAAAATTATTAAAGTAAATTAAAATTTAACTGATTTAAAAAATTATTCTATTTTTTACAATTATTTATTATTTTTCTCTTCTTTTTTGTTAATTTTGACCAAAGTTCAATAATCTTTCATTGATATGATCAAAATGAAATCGTTTTAGAAGTTTTTCTTTAAAAAAAGTGACCGGTCGGTTCACATCTCTACAATTTATTATGGTCATGAGTCATATGTATACATATGCTTTGAAATTGATACCATTTTGCATTATGCGACTTTAACTATTTTAGATAAAATTCACTGTTCTCCTTTTTGTTTATGGTATGAGTTGGAAAGTGACTTGGAACAAGTTAAAATCATGCAAATTAATGTTCATGTGGTTCTTTAATTGGAGAACAAGATTCTCCATGAACTTGCTTTCTCTTAAAGTTATGAGCTTTCAAAGATGTGATTATTGGTTTCAAGAAATTATAAAATCACTATTAATGAGTGTCATTGAAAAGGAGTACCTAAATTTCACAAGCATGACTCTGGTAATGATATGAAACAAGATTACATTATAAAGATGGTCCACTTAGAGAAAAAAAAATTATATAATGTATAAAAAATGTATGATATTTTTAAGTATTTGACAATAGATCAAATCGGTGTCCTCATCATTTCACTCGGTTGGCTCGACCTATCAAGAGTCAAAGGTCGAGCCAAAGCGCTTAAAATAATATTATTTTGATATCACTTATTAAAAAATCCTTACTTTTATCACGATGAAGTCTTTTTGAATAATTAAATTAATATGAAATTATTTTAAAAAGAGAGTTCGAGTCATTTCCTAACCCGAGTTCAAGACGAAGGCCAATTAACTCGAGCTCGATCCATTAACTTTAGATAAAACCGAACCAAATTTGCTGCTATTAACAACTAATCAGATAACTCTTAGAAATATTTTACCAAAGAACATCTCAAATTACATGCATTTCTTTTATTGATCGTTGCATACTATTTGGAGACAAGAACATATGAAACCGAGTGGCCTCTTAAATTATCAACAGAAATAATTAAATGGAAGTGTAAAGACAAAAGAGGCAAGTGTTGGAAAGGGAGTACAATAATTTACAAGTGTCCATTAGTATAGAGACAAAGGCATTGGGAAGAAGAAGAAGAAGACATTTTCGTTATGTTAGGTGACCTATCATTCAATTTTCTGTGTCTCCGAGTAATTTGTCTGTTCATGCAAACTCACGTAAATGTATAGATGAGATGTATTAAAACAGCTTGAAATAGTAAAAATGGAATAGGTGATTTGGTATGTCTCTACCCTACAGTAATACCATTTACTAACTACTAGGTTTATTCAAATACCCTTATTTAAAAAAAGAAGAAGAAGAAGAAGAAGGAATTTTTTTTTAAAGCAAAAATTTCAAATTGTCTCTTCATAATTTTTTAAAAGTTTAAGTTAGAATTTTCCGTTATTTATAATATTATGTTACACTGTACCATTTTCAAAATATTACTTTAAATTCTACATAATTAAATGTTTGAGAGTTTCTATTATACGTATGATCAATTTAACTTTGTAATATTACAATTAAACAATTTAAACTCATCTAAAATATTTATAAAATTAAATATTAAAGTTTGATTTTCACTTTAATATCTCATAAAAAGTTTAAATAAATTATTAATGTTATCTCTGTAACTAGTTTTATATCCTAAAAAAGGGTGCAACAAGTACTCTACATTGAAATAAATAATGATTAAAAAACTCAACCGATTTAACCAGTTTAATTATGAAAACTTTGAATCAACTTACTTTTTAATTTAGTTTTTAATTTTTTAGTTTGATTTACTTTAATAACCATTATTGTTAAAAACTAATCAATTTATTAATTAATCATTCAATTTTAGAAATTAATCAATTTTTATAAATCATAATTAATCAATTAATTTTTATTTAATATATTTATTTTTCAATTAAACTTTAAATTTTTGGATGGTAAGAAGTAAGGACTGACTCCTTCAATTATATTTTAAGATTTTAATTTTATTCAAATTTTAACAGGTTTTTAAACAATCTAATACTGATTAATCATTATATACTTTAAAGCTCAAGAAGCGCTTGGTTTAAATTGAGTAATGGTAATAAGAATGAGAATGAATATAGTAAAAAATGAGAATAAATATAATTGCCATAATTATGATAGTTGGTTAGAACGAATGAATGACTACTATTCTTATTAATAGTGGTTAGTTTGTTAAAAATATTGAGAAATAAAAGTTTATTAAAATTTTGTTTTACATCAAATTTTAATATATTTTAATTAGTTATATTTAATTGCTAAAAATAGAAAAATATAATTAATTAATTAATTATATTTAATTAAAATATTTTAAAAATGAATAGAGTGTCACTCAAGAATAATTGACATTCCTCTCATGTTTGAGAAGTAGGTAACAATACCTGAAAGTTGGATATTATAATACTGTCTCTATAATGATAATATATAACTAACCATCTCTTTTTCATTCCATATCCGATGAACATTTCCTAAACTCATCAACCATGCATCCTCTTAAACTTTAACTTCCGATTTAATTTTTAAAATATTTAAAATAAGTACTATTTTAGTTATAGTAGATTATAACATGATATTAAAGATAATGACAAATTTTTTTAATGAAATATTAAAAGTATGAATCAGAACTCCAACCTGCATTTTTACGGGGAACGTATCTTTTGTTCGCAAAGATCTGTTTCCTGATCCAAAATTTATCTCCTTCGTCTATTGCTATAAGTAAATTAAAAGTGGATGGATGAGACTGCACAAGAACCGAGGAAACAGAATATTTGACAACAAAAAATTTTGTTCCGTTTTTATCCACATCAGATTTCTTATATCGATTATAATATTTTTATCATATTTTATTAAATCTCATCTGCATATTTATATAAATTTTATATAAATGTACGAATAGAATTTAATATAATATAGTTGAAAAAAAGTAAAAGATTTGATGTGTGTTTTACTATCCCTTTACATTCTTTAACATTTTTTTAAGATACAAAAAAGAGGGTTCAGGTTGGCCTACCATAAAGGGATACGAAACCATTCACGTTGCAGTTCAATAGTAATGTCAGGATTTGGCACCTAAAACAAAGTAGAATCCTATGTTGTTGAAAATGAAGACAAGATGTGTCAATAAACTCATGTTCTTGTACGTTGCTCCTGTCTTGTACTGTTGCCCATCAATATGCTCTCCTTTTATTCAAACGAAATAACCTGCTCCATTTCAATTTTTAATTAACTTACCATTATTGTCACTTTCAGTCAGAGTCTTAAATTAAAGAAAAATGTGAAAAAATCTGGTAGTGCACAACTTTATTTCTACACAATAAAAAGGCTATTTTTGGTAAATCCATATGCAAATATGATAATAAAAAAGTGATGCAGGTCAAAAGAGTAGATATGTAAACTGATATGTTAAAAGAGTAAGTAAATAAAATTAAATACGTAAATAAATAAATAAAATAAAATAAAATATAACCAAAGAAGATACCTGATATGATGCCCATATCTGCTAATACCTGATAAGTTGCAAAGTATAACTATTCCTGTCTCTAGTTGTACTAAGAGTCCTTGTTCAGTAACTCTGTGAGTATGACAACCTTATGGTAAGAGATGGTCTCGTGAGACTTTTCTCTATACACTCGAGCTGAAAAGTCAAGTAGTATGACAGAAAGACTTATCCATGATTCGCAACTAAAAAAGACAGATTAGACATTTGGGTTGGACTTCTTAAGTAGTAAATACGTCGTTAGAGCTTTACAGTAAACGACTCCCAATAACGTACTCGGCTGTTTTGGTACACTTTAAAGGGTATCCTTTACTCGTATCCTAGCACACAAGAATTTTCTATTTCTGGCCAATTTCTCAATAAGGGTCAACTCTATCATATCTTTTTTGATCGCTTCTCTTCAGTTCTTGTATGACTTCCCTTTTTTTTTTATAGTCACTAAGGGTTACTCTCTTACAGTGTCACACCGAACACCAGGGTGTATCATAATTGAAAATTTTAAAAGTTTAAACACAAATGAAAAATCCAAAATAACTATGCACTTTTAAATATTTTATCTTTTTAATATTTGAAATGATCACTTGACAGTTGACATCTTTTCTCTTACACATTCTTTTAGTATTAAATAAGTGACTATATTTTGAATATATAGTTATTAATATATTTAGTATAGAAGGCCGACGAAAACGAGGAATCAAATAATTCCTTCAAATACTAGTTTCCAAGTATTCCATCACTTATATCAATAAAATGTTAATAAAAATAATATTTTTAATTAAATTATCACATTTAAAAAGTTTTAAACATTCATTTTAAAAATTTAAAAGTTACATACTATAATTAGAATTTTGAAATTTTAAAAAATTTTAATCCATTATTCCTACCATTTATTAATTTTTTTATTTGTATAATAAGGAATCCTAAAAAAAGGTTTAAACATTCAAATTTTAAAATTTAAAAGTTACTTACTATAATTAGAATTTAATTTTTTAAAAATATTTTAATCCATTATTCCTACCATTTATTAATATTTTTATTTGTATATTAAGGAATCCCTTTAATCCCTCAAATTTCAATTGTGCTATTTACATAATAGTAATTACTAGTTAAGAGTAAGGTTACGTATTACAATTTAGGTCATTATTGGACTTTTTATATCTTAAATTTTAGTTAAATTTTTACTAAATTGTTGTTGTTGTTCTTTTTTTAAAAAAAATGAGTATTATAAAATTAAAATTATGGGAGTAAATTAGTAATTTCTAAAAATTTAAAAATATATTAATAATATGTAAATTAAAAAAAGGAGATTATTTGGGGTTGAAGTACCCTATTCTCAATAGGGTATTCTAACCTTGTGCTACTTAATCCGGTCCATATATTTGTATAGACTCTAAATAATTGTGAGGATTAAATTTGGTAGAATAAGGTAAGAATTAGTTAATTGGAACAAAATATCAGACCTCGGTTATTAGTTATTACTCTAACTTGATTTGACAGGGCTTTCTTCTTTGTTTTGGTACACTTGGATAGGAACAACTCTTCTGATATCAAGAACCCAGATTCGATTCTCATTTAATCTCAATTATCTAATGCAATAAATTGGAAGGTTGAAAACAAAAGGAACAAAAAGAATAGATATTTGGAAATAAAACGAAATCTTCTGTACGTATTAATCTGTACTAATTCTGTTTTACGCAATCTCGTTCATATGAATACGTGAGACTCAAAGAATTAAGGTAAAAATTAGTTAATTGAAACAAATGATTAGATCCCAATTAACAAAGCTTTCTTCTTCTTTCTTGTACACTTGTATGGTACAAGTCTTCTTTCTTTTCCAATATAATAAATTGAATGGTTAAGACAAAAAAGAACAGGGGAATAAATATTCAGGAACAGAAGATCTGTTCCCACTTGGACACCTCTGCTGGTCTTTGATCTATTTTCTTTTGGCATTTTGTGATGAAACCATTGAAAAGTGAAACATTTATGGATATGGCTAAGATCTTCATGTGCCTAACGTCACTGTACTTAGTTGAAATCCACTTGTCCTTTCTTTTCACTTCATCCAATTTTGTTTACTTCTAATCTTCGATTTATTCGGCTTTTCCTCACTTGTAAGCAAATCGAACTTGATTTTATTCTGGACCCGACTTAACACCTCATTTGTTTCCATTATCGATCTAACTACCTTCTCCGAATCTATCTCCAGCATAATTCGTCTATGTCCCTCTGCCATGCCAGTTGAAGGACATTTAAGGCTCCCCAAAGTTCCGCTTCCAATACTGAACACTCCCCGATACTTTGTGAGAAACCTCTCAGCCGTCTTCCTAGGTCATCTCGTAAAAGACTTCCACACTTAGCCTCCCTACCATTTTGACAGATACTACCATCTATGTTCAATTTGCAGGTTTTATCCTTGACACATCTAGTTACATAATTGTCCACGCGAGTACTTACTTCTTCTAAATAATAAATTTCACGTAATCCTTAAGAGGAACTAATTATGTCGCTAATATTTCACGAAATAATATTTTTTATTATTAATACTCACTAATAATTATCAAATTACAACAATTACTAATATTTTTAAAATTGAACCGATTCGATCGGTTCAACAGTAAAATCTTAAATTGAGTAATTTTTTGGTTTGGTTTTTAATTTTTTAGCTTAATTTAGTTTGATAGTTTCTGTTGTTAAAAATCGATTAGTTTATTAATTAGTTGGAGAATTTTTATAAATTAACTAATTTTATAAACCAAAATAAATTGATTAATTTTTGTCTAACAATCTTCTATTTTAATTAGACTTTAAAATTTTTAATAGATAAGAATATTTTTCTTATAATTTAAAGAGGAAAAATCAAGGGTTAAAAAAATCAAAATCTTAAATAGAATAAATTTTTAATTTAATTTTAAAATTTTAAAATAATATAAAATTTTTCTTTAATTATATTTTAAAATTATTATAATTTAATATCAATTAAATCTTTTAAATATTTACTGATTTAATTTCTTTTATAAAATTTTAAACATTGATAATAATTACTAAAATTCAAACCAATTTAAATTGCAAAATTCAAATCTTTGTCTATTTTAAAAAAAATAAAAATTAAAAATACAACTCAAACTAAATTTATTATTTTCAAATCAAACTAACTAATTAATGAGTCGTTTGGTTTCATTTATATTTTTTTATTGTAGTTTTTAATTTAAAAAAATAAAAACCTGTTTGATTGAAAAATCTAATATAAAAATTGAAAATAAAACTTGTTTGGTTGAGGTTTGTAGTAAAAAAACTAAAAACAAAAATATATTTGATTTTATCTTCTTATTTCAATTTTTTATTATATTCTTATGCTAATTATTTTTAATATAATATATTATGTTTTTAAACTAATTAATTCTCATTATGTTTAGAAATAAAATATATGTGTATTTATATAATTAAAGAAATTTGCATGTTAATTATATATAAGAAATTCTATAAATTAAAATTTTACATCAATCTTCTAATATAATTGTGTATAACACAATATATGAGGAAGCCAAAGTTGTGCGTCAAACATGATTTAACTCAGTCTCTTACACTTCTCTTTTAACTTTTCCTAGTTAAAGGGAAACGTACTACTTCAAATCGAAATGTTTCAACTAACATTATTACAATCCTTGGCCTTTTTCTTGTTACATGATCCATAAATTAAGGAAGATAATCATGCTATCCCTTTTGTGTGATGAGGGGGATAACCAGTGAAAGCGGGATCTGGAAATCTGTAGAATTCTTTCTTAAAGTCATGAATTTGGAACTCCATCATCGAGTCCATTGTCGGATCCTTGTGAGTTAGATGAAGATGAATGTTCAGTTAAGGTAGCAGGTGGATAATGTTGAGGGAGATGATGATGATCAGAAAACTGCAGGACCATTCAGTGTTCCTCAACTTGGAAATATATAAAATTGAAAGTTATAAGGAATTATTAGCTTCAATTCAGAATCTCAGATGGCTCCTTTTGATCTGCAGTTACTTGAGTTGTTCAGAAACAACCTTGGCAACTATCAACAAAATGGAAGCAGGTTCAAATTTGTAAAAAAGACAGTCTGGTAGAATCTTTCAATAAAGAATCGAATGTTTCTAAAATACAATAAAAGAAACAGAACAAAAGATATTCAAGCAGGAAGTGGACATAACGACAGTTCAGACTTGTCGGAAACAAACATACAAACCGAAAGCATCAAGAACTGGCAAAACTTGGAATAACAATAACCTTTCTGTGCATCTCCTGAACAAGGTATGTGAATGAGGGACCTTCTTCCATCCGCCCACTTTCTAGCTGATCAAAAAGCTCAGCCAGTCCTTTTCTGCAATTACTTAAAGAGTACAAAAATAGCAGAAGAATGTCACCAGGTATACATCAAGGAGCATATTCTAATGCATTCATTTGGGGAAGGAGAAAGCAAGAAGAAAGACAGCAAATGAGAGTAAGGAAAAGATCAAAAGCAGTACTAATCTCTTCCTTCCACTTCTCCAAAGTTATAATTTCTGGTTACGTAAAGTAACTAGCGCAGAGAAGTACTCAAAGAATGACAATCCAACCATGAATTTCATAAGCTACAGACATAAGATCAGACATCAGAGGAAAACAGAATGAAAAAGCAAGCTGTCGGCATAGAAAGACAACTGGGAGTGAATATGTTTTCAGGGAATGATATACTAAACTGGAGGCCAAAGAGATATTATATCCAAGGGCATGGCTTTGAATGAAGAAGAGACTAGTTATTTAATCACTCACCAATGAAAAAACCAAGCTAATTAAGTACCGAATAAAACACAGTTGTATTACGGGCTTTGAGGAAAGAAAACACCCCAGGACACAACAGCCCATGCTTGATGCAATATTCTGTTGGTTTCATACAAAAGCAGGTAGTCATCTGCATGCTATGTGGAAGGAAAATTTAAAGAAACAGAGAAGATGGTTCATCCTTGAGTGGTATTTTCAATTCAAAAGAGCAGTTAGTATCACATCTTGATCAAATTTGTACCTGTCTGGGATGATTGTCTTACGGTGGTCTAAGAATCTGCGGTGACCCTCAACAGCTATTGCCATATTGCCTGAATGCGTGGGAATGAAGACATCAGTTTCTATGGAAATAATACGGTCAAGTTCTGCAGTTTGAGAAGCATGGTTAGTGAATGCTCCCAACTCCTCTGGCGTTACCAGTGTTTCCTGAAAGCGATTCAGGAACCAGCCCAAGACATATTTTTGTACTTCCACAGAACTCAAGCATCTGGCCAATAACTAGGTTAATTAAGGAAAAACCTTAAAAACTATACTGGGGAAGCGAGATGTAAGTTCTGAAAGGCGAGAATCACCACCATAAATTACTCCAGCTGCAATATAAATTGTCGTCGATGGAGGATAACCAAGAGCTTGAAGAAAAATTCCCCTCTCTTTTGGAGTTAAGAGGACACAAGCCTCCCAATCGCTTTGTTGTCGAGTTTATCTTTTTTTCCTCACAATCCCATCTCCAATCCTATGTTTGTTCTTAATTAATTAGTAAGGACACGATGGAGGAATACAATTTCACTCTTTCAAAGCCTTCCTTCTCTTTCTCAGTCCCCATTTTTTCAAAACCCTCTCTCTTCCAATACTCATTTTCTGAGAATACGATGTGATTCAGTGAATGATGACAAAACCAAAAAATGAAGCAATAGCAGTAGACCATACCCAGATGGGTTTACCAGAGATCCCAGCTTGAAGAAGTCAGATTGGTTTGCATGCCAAAAAAGTTCAATAATGAGTAAAATTACTAGCTTAATGTTACTACCCAAACCGTCAACTTCTAAGAGACGATGGAAGAAACTTTGCCAAGCACCAAGTCTTCGTTGCCTCCATTGTTGACCTTTCTCAAAATAGGAGCAAGCCAGAGTGGCGAAGGCAGAATCATTTACAAAATACAAAACTTATAGTTTAGCACGTGTGAAGTGTGAACCATTTGAGAAATTAATAAGGCGCAATCAATTAACTTAAGAGTTGAGCAAATAACTACTGTTTCAATAACTTAAAAACACCAACTATTTCATTTACTATGGAACTAAATTTCCATAAGAAATCATTTAAACTCCACATAAAATAAAGGAGCAAGTTAGATATAGAGTTAACTTCTAACCTGCTCACCTAGCCCTGTAAGATATCGAGGATGGGCTGTTCCACTTTTTGTCAGGCGATGATCTGGCGGGAAAATCTAAGGCTCAAGTTAAGAAAAGTTAGGTTACCATAAGCTAAACTACGCTCGATTAAGCCATTAGTGTAAGACACGAAATTAAAATAGGGATATCATTTAAAACGTAGAGTCGTACATTTTTACATTCAAAACGAAAAGCCCCAATTCAGAAACCCTAACCCTTACCCTAATCCCAATCTAAGAGCTAGTAAACTTGGTAACAGCCTTGGTACCCTCAGAAACCGCGTGCTTCGCGAGCTCTCCTGGCAGCACCAACCTGACCGCGGTCTGGATCTCCCGGGAAGTGATGGTAGGCTTCTTGTTGTACCTAGCGAGCCTCGAAGCCTCCTGAGCGAGCTTCTCGAAGATATCGTTGATGAAGCTGTTCATGATCCCCATGGCCTTGCTCGATATCCCAATATCAGGATGCACCTGCTTCAACACCTTGAAGATGTAGATCTTGTACGTCTCTACGCTCTTCTTCGCCTTCTTTTTCTTCTTGTCCACCGCTCCTTCCTTCGGCAGCTTCTTCTCCGCTCGAGGCTTCTTCTCCGCGGGAGCTTTCTCCGCTGCAGGCTTCTTCTCAGCCGGCTTCTTCTCTCCTGTCTTTGGTGCCATTGATATCTTTCAAAGTTCAGAAAAAACGAAGTACAAGACTTGAAAATTCAAAACTCTTCAAAGTTCAAATTCGTATGCCTTCAAGACGGGTATGTGATATATTTTTATAGGAGAAACCGGTTTGACGCAATTGGCCCGTTTAGTCAGCACACGGATCGATGACGTGGACGGCTGGTGGGTGGATGGTGAAAATGAACGGTTAGAGATTTGTTTTCTCGTGGAGGGAATTTTGAGGAGTCGAAAATTTTTCGTACTATCCTCTTTGGAGGCTAACGTGCGCCTTATGCGTTGTGTATTGCTTCTTTTGGGCCGTAAGCTTGGGAACTACATAGATTAAAGTCCAGATCTAGGTTATATTTTCAAGCCCAATTAGAATGATTAATGTAAGAGAAAATAAAATAAATATATAAATATAATAATCCACTTTACTTGAGTGAAATTTACATCAAACAATATTAAAAAGGAGACACGGAGAATGTTTTATTTTAAAAATAGCAATAATTCAGTAAATATGGGATTTTGATAGGTCTATTAGTACGTAGTCTTGTGCCTACTGTTTCGGCCATTAGTGGTGAACTTGTCACTCCAAAACTACCATACCCACCCCCCAAGCAACTTCCATCGTGATCACGCAACAACCAACAAGCTCCTATTCTGCCATTACCATGTTGGAAGCTTGCATCTACATTTAATTTAACTTGATTTGCAACTGGTCTTACCCATTTAGAGCAGATCGAACTAGAAGAGACAACCAGACCAGTTCGTTTTGCTGCCCCTACAACTTTCCAATCTTCCAAGAGTCTTCGTGCCACATGAAGCTCGAATTCATCCATGACGTTGCTTCTAAAAAGCTGTTGTTCGGAAAATACCTTGCTTTTAGTGTTCTTGTGACTAAAGCATCCGGTCTCATGAGCAGCCTCCACCCCTGCTTGGCCACCAGAGCTAGGTTAAATTCTCGCAATCGTCGAAAACCAAGTCCTCCGGCTGCTTTTGGGATAGACATATGCTTCCAAGCGTCCAATGAATAGAATTAGTTGAATTATCGGAACTCCGCGACCAATACCTGTTCATGGCTTTTTCAATCTGATCCACCGTCCCAATTGGAAGAATAAATAGCTGCATTAAGTAGTTTGGTATAGCCTGAATTACTGTCTTTAAAAGTATTTCCTTTCCAGCCCGACTTAAGCTCTTCCTCTTCCACCCTTGAATCCTCCGCCATACTTTATCCACAAAAAATTGAAAGACCTCCTTCTTGGACCGGCCAACGACAGCAGGAAGTCCAAGATATTTGGAGAAACTTTGCACCTCATCGATCTGAAGTACCATTTTCACCTCTTCTCTGACTTCCGAAGGCGTGTTTCGAGTGAATAGCATTTCTGACTTAGCTAAGTTTACAAGCTGGCCAAATGCAACCATGTCCAGACACGTCTTAATGACTTCAGCTTCCCTCATCGCTGCCTTAAAGAAATAAAGTGCGTCATCTGCAAAAAATAAATGACTAATTGCAGGAGCACAACGGGCAATTTTGCAGCCATGTAATTGACCTGAATATTGAAAATAATTGAGTAGAGCTGTTAGAGCCTCAGAGCACAATATAAATAAATAAGGTGACAAAGGGTCACTGTCGTAAACCTCTATCAGGAACCACGGGACCAAAAGACTGCCCATCATGATAAAAGTTATACGACACCGTTGATACTGTCTTCATAATTTTCCGAATCCATTCTTCACAGTACCCTAGCTGCCTCATCATTGCTTCCAAGAACCTCCATTCAACCCGATCGTAAGCTTTGCTCATGTCCATTTTCAAAGCCACAAAAGCCTCCTTACCCCTATTCCGTCCCTTTATCCAATGCATCGTCTCAAATCCCAAAATATCATTGTCGGTTATCAGCCTTCCTGGTACAAAAGCACTCTGATTTTCGGATACTGCAACCTTCAATGAATCTTTCATTCTATTGGCCAACGTTTTGCATATTACTTTGTCAATCACGTTACATAACGAGATTGGTCTGCGATCTGCAACCTTCTCTGGCTCAGCTTTCTTCGGGATAAGAAAAATATTTGTGAGATTTTTGCCTGGTAGAGGCTTATCATTGTTTAATACTTCTAAACAAACTTTCAATACATCACTGCCCACAACTGACCAAAAAAACTGGTAGAAAGCCGGATTGAATCCATCGGGCCCGGACACCTTATCAGGGTGCATGCTGAATATTGCCTCCTTCACTTCTCCCTCCGTAAATGGTGTTTGAAGTTTCTCGTTCTGCTCATCATCAACTTTCGGCTTCACACAGTCCAGAACAATGTCCATATCTCCTTGTGTCGCAGTAAACAAATCTGAATAGTAAGAACGAATGAGCTCCTCCAGCCCATCATCCCACGTACACCACTCCCCTGCATCATTTTTAAGCTTCTTGATACAATTCTTCTTCCTTCTGGCCGACGCAAATAGATGGAAGTATTTAGTATTTTGGTCTCCAAATTGTAACCATAATTTCTTTGATCTCTGTCTCCAATATTGCTCCTGCTATAATAGGATAGTTTGATATTCTTGTTTGGCCATATCATACATTTGACAAGAGTAGTGGTCCCTCCCTAGCTGAAAACGAAACATCTGTCCCTTCGCCACTTTGAGCCATTTCCGAAACTCTTGCCGTTTGGTGTCACCCCATTCTGACAGTTTCTCTGTCGGACCCGAAACTTTTTTTAGAAAATTTCGAGCAGTACATGAGAAGTGTGGATAAGTTCATGATTTGCTTCGGTGATTTTGGTAGTAAGAGACTATGAAATGAGCAGAATTAGGTGAAAGTGACGAAGAACACGTGTATATATATATATATATGTGTGTGTGTGTGTGTGTGTGTGTGTGTGTGTGTATGTATGTATGTATGTTCTGTTATTGGTGTTCATGATTAATCATGGACTATAATATCTTTATAGATGATATGGA
>JAOQMS010000003.1:31755108-31767115 GCA_027563885.1 Erythroxylum longipes | reverse complement strand
GGGCAACAAGTTTACAAGTCATGAATTATGTGTTATGTGGGTTTGTGGTGGTCCCCTAAGTTAAGTCAAGTGCACTTATTTAAAGGCTTCTCCCGCTAGTAGTATGGAGCTCTTTTATGGACTCCTATAAGTTCACAGCTACGCAAGACCATAAATTGGAATTGCGCTAGTACGTTCCGTTCACGGCTACACAGGACCCTTAAGGAAAATGTGTAGTACGTTCTATTTTGGATCCACCCAAACAATTCTGATGTGCTTATGTGCTCATGTATGCTAACAAGTTTGATGCGTTCACGTTTTATAATTTATGGATTTTGGCATGAAAACTTAAGAAACATGTGCTTTATAAATTTGATGGAAATTTTCGATGACAAGTAAAAATGATTTCAAAAGTTTTGCTTATCCTTTTATTATAAACTGTTACCCACGAACTTTTAAGCTCACCCCCTTCCATCCCATCTTCAGGTGAAGAAAATGAGATCGAGTGATAAAGAGGCATCGTTTCAAGTTACATATTTTTGTATTTTAAGCTAGATTTTGTAACGATCAGGATTTTAGTTACATTTGAGTATTATTAGTTCAAGTACCTTGTGTATTTTGGGATTGTGAGATATGGATGTATTGTAAGTTGAAATGCCTTTATGGCTTTATGAAAACTTTTATCTTTTGATGTTAATGAATTATGAATAATGTATAGATGAATTTGAGTGGACATATGAATTTGAGTTTGGATAAGATTAAGTTGAAATTTGATATACTTGAAAAAGCTATCGATTAGAGATGATGAATTTTGAATAGGAATTGTGGTGACATATAAGTAAGATGCGTTATGGGATAAAAGCATGATGATGAATTAATAATGGTTAAGGTATTTTTTATTGGATTACGCCCACGTTATAGTAATAAGCTCACGTTTTATGACCTCTAAGTTAGACTCTGAAAACGAGATCCAACATGTATAGTATCAGAGCAAGTAGGAGTTAAACTCCAAAAACAGGTCTAACATTCTCAGCCATTCTCTTCATTTTTTCTTCAAAGACACCGTCCTCCCTATCGTTCCATGGCTTCTTCACAAACTCCCCTATATCAGCTTCATATAGCCATGCATTCTCAAACCTGAAGGTTCTAGGTCTGAATCGAGCGATGACCACATTTAGTAGAACATTGATGGCCGAATGATCACTGTTGGCCAAATCCAAGTTGTAACAAACAGAGTTCGGGAATAAATCAAACCGTTCAGCTGTCCCATGAGCGCGATCCAACCTTTCAACAACCCACTCTGCTGTATCCCTTCCCCGTTCCCATGTAAACTTATTACTAACATACCCGGCATCCATTAATCCACAATCTTCAATGGCTTTACGGAATCCTTCTATCATCCACGGCGGTTGATCGTGAGGGCCCAACTTTTCGTCAAAGCTCAAAACGTCGTTAAAATCCCCTTGTATCGTCCAAGGCAGGGACGATTTGCCAGCAAGCGAGCGTAGTAAATTCCAGGAATCATACCTTCTATGTCTTTCTGGGTATCTATAGTAACCTGTAAACCAAAATTGCGGAAGGCCTTGCATTCGTACCAGGGCATCAATATAATTGGGACTATATCCAAGCAATGAGCACATCTCCTTTTCTCTCCATAATAATGCCAACCAGCCACTTAATCCTCTCGGCTTGACAACAAATAAGCCTTCAAAATGTAAACTCCTTCTAATACGATCCATCTTCTTCTAATGGGCTTTCGTTTCCATTAGAAAAATAATATTGGGCTTCTTAGATAATCACTCTCTTTTAGCTCATCCACCGTCGGTTGGTTCCCAAGCTCCCGACAGTTCCATACTAATGAACTTATTGGGATGGGCAGGCCTGGAAACCAGAACCCGCCTCGGACAAGTTTTTTAGACCCACCAACCCATCTTGAGAGACCATCTCTTCTTTCTCAGACAACTCTTGGACCGATTTCTCATCCACACGTCGTCTTTTAAAGTCTTCCACAATCAATCCTATAGAGTCCTCCACGTTTATAGCATCATCAGTCTCATTCTTATCCGTTTCGTTCAATTTTGAAGTTTCGCCAACCACCCTATTTTTATTCCTATCCAAATTCAGAATTTGAACTAGATTAGGATTATTGGCACTAGGATTCTTAGTAGTTTCCCCTGAGAAGGACTCCTTTCTCCCCCACTCCTGACGTCTAGGTCCACCGTTTTGAACTTCCTCTTCCGTCAACAACCATCTACTCCCAATATTGGTATTCCGACGAGTTGCTGCACGCAGCTCAGGACCATAAGCAAACCGAGTTCTATCAAAGTCAGAGTACTCCATTAACTTGGAGCAGAATTTGTCAGTGTGCCCTATGATTCCACAGAAGAAGCAAAATGTCCCCAATCTTTCATATTTAAAACGAACCCACTCCCACTTTCCTACTGAGTTCTTCATTTGGATTCTGCATTTTAGGGGCTTGTTGACGTCAAGGAACACTCTAACACGTAAATAGTCCTTCCATACAATCGAGTAATTATGATTATCCGCTTGAATAAAGTTTCCAATATAATTACCCACATCTTCAAACGCTTTCTCCGTCCTAGAGCCATTCGGATAGTCGTGAAGTTGGACCCAGAATGCTGCCTTATACAATGGAACGTTTCTAGGATTTTGACCAATTGGGACCTCTGCAAGAATAATCAGGTTTTGCATAAAATTCCAAGGGCCACCACTTATCACTCTTTCCATATCCATATCCATTTTATGCATAAACTGTATCAAGAAAGCATTTTCACCCAAATCCTTCATCAACATCCCTCTGACTGGTCTCCACACAGATGCCATTGTTTGTCTAAACGCAAGGAAATTCAATGGCTTTTCCATGAAAACCCTACCAGCTACACAAAACTGCTCCATCATCGCCTCCCTGTCATTTTCCTCCCTTCCGTCATCGTCCATAAAATCCATACGACCATACTCTTCATCTAATATTAGATTTCTATAAATCTCATCCGTCAAATCTGTAGCCTGTGCTCCTGTCGTCTCGGCCATGATTAGTTGAAGAGAATAGATGAAATGAAAAGTTAATGAAAAGAATAGATAGAAGAAATAAGTACTCAGACGAATAATATAGTATTTGTCGAAAAGGAACTTGCATGAGCAAGAGAAAGGAACGACTTGTCAGCTAAGAATAAGAGAGACTGCATCGATACCCTGAGTGAAACGATACGATGGTTATTATTAGATGCCTATGATGGTGATTCAATCTGAGTTATGTGAATTTTAAACTGAGATTAAACTTATGATGGTGATTCAATCTGAGTTGTGTGAATTTTAAACTGAGATTAAACTTGAAGTTAAGCTCGACCTTGAGTAAAGGTTGACAAGGTATCTGTCTAAGGTCTACACTTATGAATAATAAAATATGACTCACTTTTGATCCTTGTAAAGAGCAAAATAAAGCAAAAATAAAGTCTACTTTTGACTTTTATAAAGAACAAAATGAAGAAAAATATGATCCACTTTTAACTCTTATAAAGAACAAAATAAGACTCACTTTTAATTTTCGTAAAGATAATTTTTTTACTTTGCTCAAGATATATAAAACTTTAGGAATGACTCTACTTAGAGTCAATTAAAATTTTCTCAAATAATCAATTTTGATACAATTATTCATGACAATATTATTACTATCTCTAAACTTTTAAAAAAAATTAAGATTAAAATGATGTTATTTTGCTTAATTTCTCAAAATGACATCAATTTTGTAACAACGCATGCAAATCTAAGGTATCTCTTAATTGATTCCATCCTTTTTGACTTATTACTAAACCGAATTATAAAGTGTTGGAAAGACTAGGGTGTTTGGTTGATGAGTTTAAGAAGAGGTTAATACGTAAAGAATAAAAAGTAAGTGGTTGGTTGTTGATTATTATTATAGGGTCAATAGTTTGATATCTCATTCTTAGATAATTCCCCATACCCTCCATTTAGTAGAGGAATGAAACTCATTCCTTAGTAGTGACTTTTTTTTTAAAATATTTTTAATACTAATTAATTAAAAATAATTAATTACAATATAATTAATAAAAATATTATTATTAATTAGTAAATTAAAATATAATTAATTAATTAGTTACAATATAATTAAAATATTTTATTGATCAATATATTGTAATTAATTAAAATATAATTAATTAATTAATTAGTTAATTAAAATATAATATATTTTTATTTTTTAATATTTTTATAAACTAATTATTGTTAATGGTAATGGTAATCATTCTTTCCTCTTAACCAATAATCATAATTATAATTATAATATCCATTCTCATTTCTCACTATATTCATTCTCATTCCTATTATTATTTCTATACGTAGACCAACTGCCTCCTGAATGGTCATTCCCCTCCCAACAAATTCAAAATTAGGTATATGCCTCTTGCCGTGGCAGTTTAACGACCTAAGAACAAGTAACCGTTATCTTTGAACGTGGAGAACCCGAGTAGCTTATTTCAAAAGCATGTTCATGGATTCAATTGATTTAATTGTGAAGATTTTAAATCAGTAAAATTTTTAGTTTAATTTACTTTAATAACGAATAATTGTAAACTTATAAATATGATTCTTAAAATAAAAGATCAAATAATTAATTAAGAATATATTATTTATTCATATTACAAAAAGATAAAAGATTTTAAAATATTTAATATTTATATTTTATTAATTTAATATCAATTTAAAAAAATCAATTTAGTAACTAACATTTTTAAATTCCTATAAATCACTTCAAAATATTATTTTTACTAATATAACTAATAGATGAACATTCACTAAACATGTCACATTAATCAAAAAGATCTTTTGACCTAATTTGTATAAGCTTTCAAATTTTAATTACCAAAATGAAAATTTTAAAAATTTCAATACTAAATTGAACAAGATCTTTAAAAATTAAACTATTTTTAATTTATTATCTTTATTATAAATTATAAAAAAGTTATTAAAAAAGTCTTCGATGCGTTTACTGATTCCAGCGTGAAATACCTTTGCTTTTATGTCAATTATTACAACAACAACAATTCAATGAAAGTACTACTTATACAAAAAGTCTAGAAAGGTTCAGAAATACGCAACCTTACTCTTAATAAGTAAAGAGACTATTTTCGATAGACATCTATGTCAGACAATTAGTATGATTGTAATGTTGAACCTAGTAATAGCTTTTCTCATTAATAGAATCAAGAAGCATCGTGAAGATATTTTCTATTATTGGGGAAGAAAAAAAAGAAGGCAATAATGAACAATCTCAAAACATGTCATTATTGTTCCAAGAGGAAACAGTTTTCAATTGGATGTTTTGTTATAAATTACATGACAATTATAACCAAACATTCAGTGTGTAGATACTAAGAAAAGGAACAAATGCCCCTTTAAAATGCTTAAGTAGACAAGCAAACATTGAGTTAACTCAGCATAGCAGATTCAGTTAAAAGTTGGTAGGAGCATATTTTAGGTCACATGGACAAAAAGTGGCCGCCAAATTGTGGGTATGCCTTTTCATGTCATGTTTCTTTCAAACTTCAATAAACATGAACCATTCAACTCATTTAGGCTTTGAAATAAAGGCACACTTCCTTTTATAAAAGTTCCCTTTTGAGCCCATTTCCAAGAGTGTCTTCCCAACATGGGCACACAAACACTTAAAAAGTTAAAAAGAAGTTATTTTAATTTCATTAATATAAAAAATTACAAAAATCTCTATCATATTACTAAAATAATACTTATTATGCAAAACTGATAACGATAAGAAATAACACTTTTAGTCAATATTTAAAAGAAAATATTTTAAAATTTTATTTTAATTACCTAATTGTAATGTCACACAGATTGACGATTTACGTATTAAAAAATATTAAAAGTTTAATTTTAAAATATTCTTAATATTATCTTAAAAATTTTAAAAATGAAATACTATTACATCATATTATAAATAATGTTAAAGATTAATATAATATAAAGAATAATTTAAATATTTTATAAAATTATTATAGATTATTCTCACCTTTTGCTACTTGAAAAGTGCCAATTCTTTAATAATTAAAATATACAAAAGGCTTTGGATTTTAGTGATGAAGTGCACTTAGTCAACAAAATAGTACAAGCTTTCTAAAGAAACCCTTTTGCCCGTTTCATTAGAGCCGACTAATCACAGTGAGGCGGAGATAAATCGATTTCAATCAAATTATCCTCATCGACGTGAAAACCCGGACCAAGACCCGGATTCTGATCCTTTTTACCATTTGTCTCTAGAGCAATCTCAATTAAAGACCCATCTTTGACTTCGTCCTCCCATTCAAAGCAAAGTGAGCCCCATTCTCCAACAGCCGGAAATCCACCGTCCGATGAGGAATCCGAATCTGTTTCCGGGTAGTACATTGACAAGGATGGATACCTCTCTAAATCCAATCCATTACGCTTCTCATTCGGGTCATCGCGATCCTCCTCTTCTTCGTGTTCTTCATATATTACCTCCAAAGGTGCTCGAAGGTCCCATTCAACGAAGGACTTCTCGAAATTCAAGTTCGGAATCGGGTCGAAAACCGTACCCGTTTCAAAGCTTTGAAACTTTTCCAATCGGGTCAACGACGCCGTATTGCAGGCTTCACCAATTTGACAACCAACTAGTTCGTCGCTTTCCTTTGCTTCAACTATTTCTGGGTTTGGAGTTTGGAGCCTCTGCACCGCACCGAGACGGAGGAGATAGAGTAAGAGAAGAGCGGTCAGAAGCAAAACCGGAGAAAATGATAGTTTCAGAGAAAACGGGAAGTAGATGATAACAAGAGTGTAGAGAGCGATAACGCAAGATAAAAGAGGGTTATAAAAGAGACTGCAAATTTTTCCATCAGAAGTCATGGTTTCAATGAAAATCAAAGCTGAGAAGGAGCAAACTTTCGATGGATTCTCATCTTGTTCCATAGGAAGAAGAGGTAAAACTCAGTGGTTGAAGCTCAAGTCAATCATGCAACGGAAAAAAGTGCTAGGTACATCAGAAGATAGGAGTGCTCAAAGAGAATGACTATGGAGGCTAGGAGGTTGATGGCTTTGGAATGGAGGGTGCGTAAGAGAGGGGCATGGAATATTTAAAGGGAAGGAGTTGTAATTACCGAAATGTCCCTTTTTAGATTATTCAATAGCCCATAACTTATTTTAAAAAGTCAAATTTCATAAATACCAATTAAAAGTTTTGGCTTAGGTTTATGGGACCATTCAATTCAAGTCCCATTGCGATTCCAGAGGATTTAAATTTAAATTTAAATTCTTTGAATTTAAAAAAAATTATTTTTTGAATTCAAATACTACTTAAGTTGAATTTATTATTTTATTTGAGCTTATTTGAGTATAATATAAATCAAATCTATTATTTGATCGATATTAATTAATTATATTGTAATATTGATATTTTTTATACCATATCTATTTATACGGGCCATTTGGAAATAATCTATCTATTAATTAAAAGTAAGTCTGCATACTACTATGTCTTTCCAGCTTGTCAGCAAAATTTTTATTGAATGTTGTTGTTGTAGATAATATGTTTTTTGTTAATTGTAAATTAATAATATAATTAATAATATAATAAATAAATAAATAATTATTTCTTAGATAATTTATGAAATACATTCGAGATTAATCATAATTGTTATTAAAAAACAAGTGATTTCTCTTATATATAAAAAATATTATATAAACTATAAATTTATGAACAATATATTGTTTAGATTAGATGTACAATGACCATAGACATGCTTCACAATATTTGAAGCATCGGAATTGAAAAGGCACGAGGAGAATTAAGGAATACAGGAACATAATCATCAACGGAACAAACTAATGCAAACCAATGCTTTTTGGATGGTTCGCTTCGACTTGATTTCGATTTGATTTGGTTTGATTTGAAATTGACGAATTGAGTCTAATCGGATTGAGTTTAAATTTAAAATTTTAATTTGATAACTTAAATAATTTTTATTTTTACAATATTGTTTTAATTTTAATTAAAAAAACAAATATTTAAAACGACATCATTTTAATAATTTTGTTGTTTTATCGAATTTTTAAAATTGGGTTCGGATTATATTCTTCGGCTCTATTGTCGTCTCTAAGTATATTTCTAATAATAATTGAATCTCATCTTCAGCAATTTAATTATAACATTTCTGTCTCATGCAAATGCTTGGATGGAAGGTGGAATTTATTTCTCCATGGGCCAGTTCAATGGCTGTATCTAATCCATTTCAGTTGACTGAATAATGCATCCATTAAATGTAATCAACGAGTAATTAAATATACTTAAAGTCATCTCATGTTTGGCCCTTTGTGTATCTTTATCAATTAATCATACATACATACAACAAAATAGTAATTCCAACTTCATGAAAGGACGCTAAGCTAAAACTTTGGTAACATTTAAGCACTTAAGAATATTTTATTCATAATATTTCATTAACTGAAATTTTTATAACTCAAAATTAAGGATAACAATTAGGCTCGGGTTAGGCCCTTTCCAACTCGAAATTGACTGGCCAGGTCTAAGTTAATCAAGTCTTGATCCAACCCTCAGGTATGATATTTTTTGAAAATCGAACCTCAAGTTTAGGTTGTCCAAGTTCGACTCAACACGAGACCCAACAATTATAAAAAAAAAAACGTCTTTTTTTAAGAGCCAATGCATTCAAGCACTTAATCTTGGCTTGGTTTGGGAGAGCGGTGACGGTTGATAACCTGCTGAAATGATAAGTACTTATTCTCAATAAATACTTATGTGTTTGGAATTGCTGTTTTGGTAACTGCTGAAATATAAAAATAGGTGTTTGGTAAGTGCAGTTGTGATTGCTAAAAAGAGATAAAATGACTAAAAAGCCTATTAATTTAATAAACTATTAATTGTTGTATAAATAATTAAAAAATATTATTAGTCATATAATTTAAAATTATAAATAAGAAAATATAAATAAAATAAATTTAGTAAATAAAAATTTCATAGAAAATATATTATTAGTCATATAAATTTAAAATTATAAATACTAAAATATTAAATTGAAATAAGAAAAATAAATAAAATAAATTTAGTAAATAAAATATTTCATAAAAATATATTATTAATCATATAAATTCAAATTATAACGAAGAAGACGATATGTTGGATTTGCTTTTTATTAATTGAGAATATAGTGAAAAATAATAATTATCGTAAGGTTATTAATAGAAAGTAGAATTTCTACCGCAGAATTATTTTCTTACCGCAACCCTCTTTCTATTTATCCATTTCTGCGGTGGCATAACATTTTCTTCCAGCTTTCGGTTGTTTACCTGCATATTCAAACATATGACTGTATTTAAAAACTGCAGTAAATAAGTACTTATTCCTACTGTACCCCAAATTCAAATGCAACCCTTAATGCTTAGAGACTCCTGCATAATTTTGATACAATGGCTGGTATCATAATTTTTTTCCCTCTCACCTAATAAGAAAAGAAGATCTTACGATTAATTCTACATTCGTTCCCTTTACTAGAGTTCAAATTTAGTCTAAATGAATTTGGATCGAAACCAAAAGGCGACACTTTCTTATAATTGACTAAAATGATACCTTTTGAACTCAGTCTCGTTAGAATGACATTGTTTTAATTTGTTATATTAAAATAACATTATTTTGTTAAACTAATTTAGATCGTCTTAAACTATCCAAATTAAGTCTATGTCCAGCTCAAAATTCAATCAATTTAAATTTGATTTATTAACTTTAAATCGTGTTGGATTAGATTAATCTTAACCAATATTTTAAAATCGGATCAAAAGTTAAATCGACAAGATAAGAAGTTTAAGGTTTAAAATATTCAATTGATATTAAACCGTTGTAAAACTGTAAAGATTGAATAAAATTATAGAATTTGAAATCTGGCTGAAGAAGATTGCCTTTACTTATAAAAAATTTTAAAGTTTAATTAGAAAAATAATTAAATAAAAAATAATTGAATTTTTGTTTATAAAATTGATTAGTGTATAAATTGATTAATAAATAATTAATTGAAAAAAATTAAAAATTAATAAAAAATGTTAGTTATTTTAAAATTTTGATAGTTGAACGGTCAAATTGATTTTATTTTTTAACCATTGTTCTTGATCACGACAGGTTCTAAAGTGTGAAGTTTTAGGTTATTAAATCTAACCAAACCCCAATAACAAATAGAAAAGTAGCATTACATATTAGCTAAATGCATGTAAAGCAGCAGGTATGGATGTGTTATATTAGCTCACGCTACCAAACATGTGCTGTGCATTGAAGGTGCGTTGTGTTCCCCACAAAAGAAGCAGTCCATTGAAGCATTGTAAAGCTAGACGGGAAAAGTCTCTTTTGGTTCTAATGGCTCCATCGTTTGGCCAGGCACTGAAAAAGAAGCAGAACTCTTGCCTTTTCCAATGCTGAATCGTAGCTTGGATTCTAAGAAATAATTCTCAGGAATGGAGATGTGTACAGTGAACACTGAATTTCAACCATTGGTCCGCTGGGCATTACCAGATAATTTGATTAGCTTTAAAACTATGTCAACAGCCCAGCTCGAGCTAAGTGCCGGGCTTGTTCAAGTTCGATCTGAAACTAGGTTGGACTTGATTGAGTCACCTTGTTTTAGAAAATTTTTTCGAAACGATGTAGTTTTATTTTAAATGTGCAAAAATTTAAGATTAAAACGACAATATTTTAGTTATTGGCTTGGTCCAACCTGACTGCCCACATGTCACTTCAGTTAGGTTTGAAATCCGGTCGAGCTCAAGTATAATTGCTTTAGAGAAATTTTCAAAATGATGTTGTTTTGTTTTTATATTTATATAAAATGACATCATTTTAATTATTAATGAGATCAGTCCAAGTTAACCCCCTAACTTATAATTTGAACTTGATCTAAAATTTGATCAAACTTGAGTTGTGTGTTTTTGGAAAACTTTTCAAGACAATGTTGTTTTACTCTAAGGTTTACAAAATTTTAAGTTGAAAACGACATTATTTTATAAATTTTTTCTAAAATAACATTGTTTTAAACTAGTGATCAACCCATTTAAATTTTTCATAAGCTGGACATTCAACTGGTTCCCAAACTCAAACTTAGGAATGGCAATTCCAGCTCGATCCGACTCGCAGCTTGACAAAACGACATTGTTTTATCCAAAACGATACCGTTTTATATTTTTTTAATTAAAAAATATAAACGGGCTGATCACTGGCCATCGGACCTGTCGACGGGCCGGCCCATCCCGGCCCCGCCGGGGTTGAGGCTGACATGTCTACTCAATCCTGATCCAAAATATAGTCAACTAGCGGACGTAAGTACTGTTACTAGAGATGTCATGGTTAAAAGAAACTGGCGGATGTAAGTACTGTTACAAGCTTGACAACGAATCATACTTCTTGATAGGATAAGCCTGCATGACATCTTACTTTATGGTAAGAAACCTCACATATAAAGGTTGAGTACGCTGGAAATTGGTCGCAGCAAAGAACAGAGCTTGATAGGAACTGAAACACCAAGAACATGGGTTTGAGGTTGCTGTTTTCTTTATTCTTACGTGAGTGAAACAGAAGGGGACTGAAAAGGTAGGTAAAGGAAGTTAGTGTAAGTGTTCGTGGTGGATTCCAAAAGCATGAAAGTGTGATAGGAAACATAGAAGCTTCAGTGTCACATGGAATACAGCTGAGAAGTAGTACATATGGGACCAAAAACATGGTCAGTACTTCTTTTTTTTTTTTTAATACAAGGGGAACCTATTCCGAAGGTCAAAGGCCAAAATACCCCTGAGGGGTCAAAGTTGGTGACTGAAGGTATGGGGCGGAGTCGCTGAATGATTCTTGCCGTTCTATGAGCCGCAACTGGTAGGCACCGACTCGTGGTGGTGGGTGTGACAAGGAATTGATGAGTTGCGAAGTGGACTCCGTCGGCTTGTTAAGAGCGATGAAGGATGGCGGAGGCTG
>JAOQMS010000003.1:31740469-31755008 GCA_027563885.1 Erythroxylum longipes | reverse complement strand
TAATTATATTTTAATTAATTAATTAATTACAATATTTTAATTAATAAATGAATTATATTTTAATTAATTATATTGTAGTTAATTAATTATTTAATTACAATATTTTAATTAATTAATAATTATATTTTAATTAATTGTAGCAAGCACACCCTTATATAACAATGATACACATTCCTCTATATTAGGAGAGGAATGGGATATTACTAAAAAATGGGTAATCAAAATAGTGACTCTATAATTATAATCTCTTACCAAACTCAATCTTTCATTCCATACCCATTCTCCTTTTTTCATACCCACTAAATAAGCACACCCTAAGTTAATATTCCTCTAGTTGTTGTTGACAATGATATGGGTTTTATTCCTAATATTGTCGAAGTAACAAATCCAGGACAACAAGACAATGTTGAGGAACTCCCTGTTTAGGTTACATAAATTATTCCAGAAGAACAAACTCACCAACCTCAAGAACTAGTGTCATTAAGGAGATCCACTAGAGAAAGGAGAATTACAATTCCAGATGATTACATCATATTTCTCTAGGAATATGAGGTTGACATTGGTGTTGTAAAAGATGATCCAATCAACTTCCATCAAGCCATGCAAAGTTCTAATTCTCAAAAGCGGATTGATGCCATGAATGAGGAGATAAAGTTCATGAAAGACAATGACGTTTGAGATCTTGTCTCATTGCCTGCAGGTGCAAACCCATCGGTTGCAAATGAATGTTTAAAATCAAGAGGGATTCGAAGGGCAATGTAGAGAGATATAAGGCTCGTCTAGTTACCAAGGGATTTACACAGAAAGAAGGCATTGATTATAAAGAGACTTTCTCTCCGGTTTCATCAAAAGACTCTTTTAGAACTGTAATGGCACTTGTGGCACATTTCAACCTTGAGTTGTATCAGATGGATGTAAAGACTGCGTTTCTCATTGGTGACATTGATGAGACATTTTATATGGTGGAACCAGAAAACTTTGTGTCAAGAGACTCAAAGCAAATGGTTTGCAAATTGAAGAAATCCATCTATAGGCTTAAGCAAGCTTCCCGTCAATGGCATTACAAATTTCATCAAGTTGCTCTTTCATTTAGTTTTGAAATGAATGCAGTTTATGATTGTATATACCACAAGTTCGGTGGGAGCAAGTTTATTTTTTCTGGTTTTATATGTTGATGATATACTGCTTACCAACAATGATATAGGCTTATTGCATGAAACTAAGAGTTTTCTGACAAAGAAATTTGAAATGATAGATCTTGGTGACACATCTTTTGTATTAGGGATACAAATACACCCAGATCACTCTCAGGGTATACTTAGGTTATCACAAAAGAGCTATATTGAAAACATTCTTAAGAGGTTTGACATGCAGGATTGTAAACCAGTTGACACCCCTGTTGCTAAGGGAGACAAGTTTAGTCTCAACCAATGCCCTAAGAATAAGTTTGAAACTAAAGAAATGCAGAAGATTCCTTATGCTTCAGTAGTAGGGAGTTTAATGCATGCTCAAGTATGTACGTATTCAGGTATTGCGTATATTATTGGAATGCTTGGCAGATACTTAAGCAATCTTGGAATGGATCATTTGAGAGCAGTCAAATGAGTTATGCGGTACTTGCAAATAACAAAAGATCATACGCCCACATATAGGAAGTCGGATCAGCTAAAGATCATTGGTTATTTTGATTCTGATTTCATTGGATGCCAAGATAGTCGGAGATCCACATCGGGCTATATTTACCTGCTAGCTGGAGGAGCTACTTCCTATAAGCTATAGTTCATCTAATATGGCAACGGAATTTATAACATGTTATGAGGCATTCAATCATGAAATATGACTGCGGAATTTTGTCATTGGGCTGCGCATTGTAGATGGTATTGAAAGAAAATAAAGTTATTTTGTAAAAATAAGTCAGCAGTGCTATATTCCAAAAACAATAGGAGCTCAACAAAGTCAAAGCATATAGACCTCAAGTTCCTAGTTGTCAAAGAAAGAGTTCAAGATAGTAAAATGTCTATTGAACATATTGGGACAAACTCTATGGTTGCGGATCCACTCACTAAAGGATTACCACCCAAGGTCTTTCATGAGCATTTCACTCATATGGGTGTTGTATCTATTGAAGATATGTCATTTTAGTGGGAGTTTGTTATTTCGAATGATTTTCAGTTATAGATACTCTTATGATTTATTTTAACCTTAAAGTCTATTTGGTTGATCTCATTAAGGAATAAGAAATTTTGACTAGTTGGAAGTAAGGATGTTAAAATCACATTACATGTAATTTCTATGCTACACATCCATGCTTGATCTATGTTGTTCAATTATATTGGCATGAGGGACCATTGATGGGTTTAATTATGACATGCGTATAGTGAAATTCGCTTTGATCCTATCTTATCATAATTGATGAACGAGACTGATTAAAGGTGTATTTGGTAGTGATAGTAAATTTTGAGCTCATAAGGTTATGACATGATAAACAATTAAAAGAATTATATATATATATATATGACCCAAGTCGGAGATTGTTGGATTTAATTCGACGTGTGAGTATATATATATAGATATATGAATTAATTGTATATTATGATCTATCATAAAGTTAAGCCCAGTTAAAGTGATCTATTAAGGTTAAAGGCTTTAGGCTATTTGACATCTAATAAAGTATAGACTTTAATGTGCAGAGACCTAACAGTCTGATTTCTATTTTATGATGGGTTAAAATTGTAATAAGACTAATTATATAAGAAATTAGGGTTATAGTCTCCAAGTTATATGAACAATTGTCTTTTCTGATATCCCATCAGTAAGATGAGGGACGATTCTTGGAAAAAAATAGATGTATATATTGACTTAAAAGGCGAATAACTACGAGACTCAAGAATAGTGTTACTCTCGTAAATTTAGGTATACTTCCGCCATAGATCTAAATACTCTTAATGATTTGACATGATTGTTTATGGCTGGTGAGGTGACGGTTTTCACCTTAAATAATCAGATTCTATCGTATGCCACTCAGAAGAACATGGTTTTTCTGAGCTATCCCTTTTGATACATCGGCTTCCTGTTTTCTACAAACAAAGGGACCCTCTGTTTGCTTCTACAGGCTTGATGTCTTAGCCCCTGAATTTTAGCTCGCCATAAATGTTGCAGGTTCTTCCGCTGTATGCTTTCACCGTTGGCGATATGTCAAATGGCTTTTTGGCTTTCTCATGTTGAAGCGATTGTCTTACTGGGCCAACCTCTTCAGCTTTTGGGTTTCAGAAGGACTTTGGAGAGGTGCTAGAAATTTTTTTTAATGTGAATTACGACTAATTATTATTTCATTTTAAAACATAGTTGAATATAGATTTTTAGAATAATGATTATATTTAAAATTATTTTTTAAAAATTATTAAATGTGATATAATTATCACAATGACTAAAATTGTGTTTATTTTAAATTAATTAAACATAAATCTCTTTTATTATCTCATAAAAAGATATTTGAGATGTCAATTTTAATTAATAGTTTTTAACTTTTTATTATTAGTATTTCAACAATTTTAAGGATTAGTCAGCTTATAACCTTAAAAGACAGAACTGAGAGTTGTTGTACATTAAAAAAAAAAAAGAGCTTATATCTCAACTAGCATATTTGGGATCTTATCCACTATAGTCTTCTTTTTATATCTTAGAGTTCTCGACTTCTCGTAGAGATTTACTCCGTCGCATCGTAAATGGTTCCTGTTATCCCGACAACCCTTTAGTCGGAGTTTTCGAGTTGTACAAAATGCTATTTGATGATATAATTATTTTTATTTAATATCTAAATTTTCTATGAACAATACTCAGGAAATTGATAAAATCCGTCATCATTGCAAACATGTTTTTATTGTTTTTTAAGGTTAAAAATGCTAAAATGTTACATTTTTGCAAAGAAATAGTATACAAATTAGACTCACTTTTATAATATTAACTAGATTTCTTCCAAAATTTTCGCTCAAATATTCCTTCTCATTTAAGAAATTTTTAAAGCAAATCTCTTGTTTTAACGATTGCATCCATCAATCAATGCTTGAAAAAGTTCTTAAGCTTATTAAAAATAGGTCATGAATACAGGAGGTCATGAATACCTTATTACGAATTCACTCCAATCACTAATCCTACCTTCGACATCCCTTTTCTTGTGATTAAGGTAACGACTTTAGGCAAGGCCAGTTCCCATGCGAGATGAAAGTGTCATGCATGATTTTGAATGAGAGAAAGAAGCGAGGCATCCTTTTTTCCGACTTTGACTCTCCCATTTCAGTCGTTGCTTTTATACATATATATATATGATAAAAAAGAGATTGGCTGCCATTTCCATATTAGTCTAATTCCTTAATTAATAACAATGATTTTTACCATTAATATACTAATGATGCCATATATCATATTCCTTTTTCACTTATATCATATTTAAGGAAACAAAATAATTAACTTTTATTTATAATTTAACTTTAAATTATAATATCTTAAAATCATTAATTATTAGTAAAAGATTAACAAAAATAATATTTTGAGCTGAATTAACTTATTTTTTAAAAAAAATAATACTCAACTAAAAAATAAATTTAAGAAGTTAATTAAAAAAAACAAACTATATTTTTTAATTCAATATTCCTTCACTTTTATTGAAATGAATAAATTCTTATCCAACACGAAGGGTCAAGACTGCCCTTCTAACAAATGTTGCAAGAACTACTCTGCTTCACTGCCCAATTGTACATAAAACAGATGAAAACATGCCAAAATGTTCTTTCTTCAATGAAAAGAGTTGAAGAAGACACACAATGGCCTGTAAAGATTCTTCTTTTCACGTACAAAACCTAATAAGAGATCGAATCTATCTACAGCGAAAGAACAAATCCTAGTTATTTACAAAACTCTTATACTTCACATCTCTGTTTCCTTGAATAGACCCTTCTTCTTTGGAGAAGAGAACAAGGCTACGGATATATCAGCGAGACTTCTCTTGCTCAATCTCGACCTATACGAACGAGACTGTTTCGGTGCATTTGGTGCTTCAATCTCGTCCAATTCGTTTGGATTCTCGAAATTAATCGAACATCGAAAAGCTCGAACCTTTCTTGGCGTGCTGTACTCGAAGTGCAGTTTCTTGGCAATCAATGTCTGAATTAAGAAACAAAAACCAGAAGATCTTATCAATACACTAATCGATCAAAACAAGCAGAGACATAAGCATTTGTTTGAAAAAGTATCTTACAGCTTCGCTGATTGCTCTAGATACGATCAAGAGTTGCTTCAGATCATCATGACTCACACAGCAGAGCACTCTAACCTGCAAGACAAAGATAGAAACTTTATCTCCAACCATTCGATTTAAATTCATAAAAGTGCAAGAATCAAGCTAGAAATTCATGTTCTACACTAACCAAGATGTCTTGAGGGAGGCTCTCGAGATGGGATTTCTGGGTCTCATTACCATCATCCACCACTGCCATTTTCCCACTACAAAGCCTCTTCAATGGAGTTGAAGGAGTCGCTGAGTCAAGAGACACCAAACCCACTTCATTATTCAAAATCCAAATCCTTTTTCTACCAAAAGACCGCGTGTGCTGTACAAACTCCAACCCACGTCGCTGTTCTTCGTCTTCTACTCCACGCCTTAACTTCATTGAACTGCATCTCTTACCCAACGCCATTTCAGTAGAAATCCGAGTCAGAAACACAAACCGGAAAAGGGATTCACAGGGAGAGAACTAACAATCAAAACCCACAAATTTTAAAGTGAAAAAGATTGGGTCTTTGTGTCAAAGTTGAAAGCTTTGAATCGGCGAAAATGGAAACAGGAAAGAGTCTTCGAGGTAGGGAGTTTGGAAGTTGGGTTTAAAGATGTAAGCTTGGGGGCTATATAGCGGCAATTAGTCTTTTTAAAAAATTCAACCAAATCTAAAATATTGTCAAAAGGCAAATAATAATAATAATAATAATAATATATAAATAAATAATAGAAAATTCAAGGAGGTTTCCTAAAAAATAAGCGTGTCTCATTTTTGCCCTTTTTTTCTAGAAAAATGAGGTTTGTCATTATTTTTAAGATTTATCCTTATGGCGGTTAAGAAGTAGAGCAATAGGGACAAGTAAAACTAGCCGTTTGAAGGTGGGACACGTGGCTGGATGAGATTCGGGACAGGAAGCAACTTTGTGAGGTTCCTGCTTAGCCGGTGACGTGGCATGCTTGGTCGGTCTAAGTCGGCTGCTATAAGTCGGTCCTTTTTGTTTTTTATTAATTTAAGTTCCGTGTTTCGGTGGGCTGAAGATTGTTCTAGAGTTACTGCACTAAGAGGCTGTGATGGGAACAGAACGTGTGATTGGATGGTGATGTGGGTGAGATTCGGAGATTTGGAGTGGAAGGCTAGGATTTGAAGCGGACGTGTACAGTTTACAGGTGAAAGGTTGTCCAACGGTGGCCAATGAATTCGTTGACCGTAGGATTCTAAAAACGCGGCTAACTGTTGTTGTCCGGTTGGACCTAAGTCAGAGCCACACAGATCTTCTTTAATTTTTATCTCAATTTATCTATTTTTTAACTCTAGTATCCTCTTTTTTGTAATTATTTTCTAATTTAATTATAAATTTAAGATACATCTAATGTCATAAATTATTTACTTTAAGTAAATTATGTTAATATATCAGAACCAACCTCTCTATTATTTAGAAGTAAGACTGTATATAATTAAACAATTATAAACTTTACATTTGGGCGAGAATCTCACCAAATGTTATTACTATTGTTGAAGTAGTAAATTACTGAGGTGAAAACTTCAAAAGTATCTATTCTTTAAAAATTTTTAAAATTTACTGTCAAATTTTCTAAAAATTTTAATTTAATGACCAACCTGTTAAAATTGTTATAAATTAGGTCAAAATGTTATTTTTATTAATATGACTAATAAATGATCATCTGTGATATTTAGTACAAATGCTGAGTCGACAAAAATAATCTTTTGACCTGACTTATACAGATTTTAAAAGTTTAATCAACAATAACAACCTAATAAAAATTTCACTGATGTGCGTAATTTGAAAAAGTTTACTAACATACAACATTATTCCTAACTAGTAGAGATGTTATTTTTTAAAATTTTTAGACTCGCAATCACTAAATTTAAAATTTTTAAAAGTTTAAAAAATTAGACATTTTTAAATTTATTATGCTTAAATTATTTAATTAATTAATAACTAAAATTAAGCAACATGGCCTGGAAAACCCAGTTGGCTACGAGTTATTCCGTTCCCAAAAAAAATAAAGAAGCATATAACATTTTTGTACTATTTAATTTAAACATTTACTGTATATAAAAAATTGGAATATTTATCCCCACGGGTACTGACATAGTAAAATTTAGGTCTGAGTGGTCTGATAATTTCAATCAAAGTTGAAATTTTTGGACTTTTTACATGTATCTCACTTCTTGTTAGATAACGTCTAAGTTACTAATCATAGTCATGCATGTACTCAATAAAGGCACGTGAATTATTCAATCCCCACGTGTGAGATTCACTTGCATACTTCCTGGTGCTTCTCTGACATAGATCAGCTACAGCTACCTTATCACACCAGTGTAGCTTTTAGCTGAAACGCATGACTTATCTCGAGACGTACCATTGACAATGATTCAAACCCGAAAAGCCCGAATCCGATCCAGTTTCGGGTCAAAGCCTGAATCCGACTTGAAATTCAATTATAACAAAGTTTGTGCATTCACCCTGAACTGTATAACCTATTTTGTCAGGCCTAACCCGTTCAGAACATAGGCTCATTTTAAAGTTCTTTCACTTGTGTCCTTTGGGGAAAGCATTAGATACAATCCTGGCATGTTTTCCTATTGGAAAACCATATTCTACCTAAGAATTCCAAGTTCATCTTGCAAGAGGGATTGAGAATACAGATTTCCTAGTGAGCAAGACACTGAACTCAGATTCCAGTAAAGATATCTCAGATTCCAGAGTTTTACACAAGTAGGAAAAGATTAAATCTTCCTTGGACTTCTGATAAAAATTCTACGACTGAATTCTTCTAACCAATCTGTAGCAAACTTTCCAGTGAAATTATAGACAATAACAATATATTTTCCATCACAAGAAGTTGGCCTTACCAGGACTTCATCATCTCATGCCTCAAATATTTAAGGGAATGCATGGTATCACTTCCAGTTCACAGGGTAGAAGCTATAGTCCAAATAAGGTGTGAGGGATGAATTCCATTACATCAGAAGGTGATTGCCCTTGCTACAATGTAGAGCCTTTCAAATACGGGTCATCACGGAACTTCGAATACAGTGGAAGAGCAAGGGCTCTTTCTGCAATTCTTCCATCTTCTTGAATCCTTGATATCAGGATCTCAAGTGAAGGAAAATTGGCCTGTTTATGTTCAGCGGCAAAACTTCAGCAGAAATTGAATGGCGTGAAAGACACGAGGAATGGTAGATCAACTGAATTTCTTAACGGACACGAGTTAGAGTTTGGTTATACCTCAGGTCGAATATAGCCAACTATGACAAGACGCAACTCCTCACCGTAGAAGTCTTCCTCAAAGTCGTGAAGTAACCATGGTTCCTGCAATAGAAAATAGATTTAGGGGGAAAATTTGGCATATTGAGGCCGTAATTTAAGTTGATATTGCACTCACTATAGTCTTTTCTGTGTTATTGAAATATGGGTTCCAACCAATGCTCATGACCATTTTATAGACACCTCGAGTAGATAGTCCAGCCCAACCAAAATATACACCTGAGGGGTGTTCTGAAAGTAGAGCTGAATAGCCTTCTGTCGACAAATTAGCTGAAAAAAGGACATCATAAGAACACCAAGAAGGAGCGAAAGATAAGGAAAACAGAAAAAGATGATCAGGAAAAAATCCTGAATACTGTGATATCATAAAGGAAAATAGACCAAGACACTTCCTAGCAGGCAATCGACAACAGGATTCTTCAACTCCTACCAATGTCGCATAATATTCTCGCCAAGCATGCTGAAATAACTAAAGATATACGCATAATTGTATTCAGTTACCAGTAGGGATCCCCAGAACCTTTGAGCCACGACCGTATCCCTTAGTCACCGGGCCACCAATATGCCAAGGTTCTATTGGTAAAGTGCCTTCTATCCCTGTAATAATAAATCAACATTGCTGAACAGAACTGCAATTAGAAGAGACTTACAACCATACTCATAAGTTTTTCAGAATTTACAGTCTTCAAATGGAGGTAAACCCCAATTTTGAGGGTGAAAATCAAGCAGAGAGTTTATCACTTTGTCCGCCGCTGTATAAAGATGGGATTGTTTAGGTATAGATGGCACAGCCACAACTTCCATGCTAGCTGCCTTACCACCCATAACACCTGGTCTAATGTGGCAAAAAATTCTTTATCAGAAGAAAGAACTCATGAATGAAGGAAAGCAAGGGAGTCTATTGATGATTATTCTTATTTCCAAAGTAAAATGTGAAGGCTCAAGGAGAAATCTCAACACATCAAAATAATGTTAAAAACAATTCACTTACAAAGAATCTTCAATAACGAGGCAGGTGGAAGGTTCCAAATTTAACCTTTTAGCTGCTTCCAAAAATCTTAAATAATTTCACGATGTTAGAATAGATGAAATGTTAGCAGGAAAGTGAAGTGCAGGAACACTAAAGCAAAATAATAAATGAATTGCAGTTTTACATTTCAGGAGATGGTTTCCCTTTTCTAACTTCATCACCGGCAATGATGGCAGAGAAGGATTCCTTCCAGCCTGTAGGTAAGAAATATTATCACAAGAATTCGGATAAAATGAACATATATTATCTTCCATAGACACTAAACCACAAAATCTAATGAACAAACAAGAACAAGAACATATCAACATCATTATGGTTTCTAAAATTGCCTACCCTGGTGGTGAGAAATTTTAGATTCTATGCTTGCCCTTGGAGAGTTTGAAGCCAATGCCATAAGCACATTGTGACTGCTCAAATGTCTAATTAAACGATCAGCACCAGGACAAGGTTTAATCTTGCACCATCTACAAATTCTCACAATACAAAGATTCGCTTACTTTTGTTATCGTAAAGCTGAAAGAAAATGCAGCACGAAAATTAAAAACAATATAAGTAGTTGTATCTTTAGTTGATCACTCAAGAGATAAAAGGGCATCATAATTCCCCAAAATTTAGACATTTTCTAGCATCAGGTGGCAATCCAAGGCAAAGCAATTCGTAAGCATTACATTTTAAGTTACCAGACTGCATACTGGGGGAAACACAGTCATCACCTGAAGCAAGCCTATGTCTATTAAAAAGCCCATAACTTGCTCACACAAATGCATCAAACATCAAAAGCTTTCAACTTAAAGTCCTAAACCTGAACACATAAAGCTAAAAACAAGAGTAAGAATATGATTACTGGTCTGAAAACATTGGGGTGATTTCAGAAATAAATTGGTCAGTTCCACATGGAAGTTCATAATCCTCCACAATAGCAGCAGCAGCTTCAAAAGGTGTCCTTCCAACAACTTTAGGAGCTTCTCTTCCATCCCATTGTTTTCCATATTTTACCAAGAAAGCTTTCAGAACATCGCCTATTATGCCATCTATCAATGAAATAGATGATGAATATAGTCCACAAACACAAACAAAGATTAAAAAACTGAGCTTTAGACTCAAGCAAAACACAAAACAGACCTGTATTGAGAAGGGTACCGTCCAAATCAAGAATAACGCCAGAGACCACCTTCTTCAAGGGGTTTGCGATTGACATTTCAGAAATCGGAAACACTAAAACAAGTCTTATACCGAGATTACAGTTAAAGAATAAGCACAAGTCAAGCAACAGTAATTGTCAAAAAAAAAAACAAGAAGAAAGTGAACGGGGTTCAATTATCGAGAAAAACCCACCTCAGGAATTGGCAGATGACGAAGATGGTGACTGGTGGGGCTGTGTTTTGTATGGAAAAATATTGTTTTGTTCGCTAGTTGATCTGTCACCGGTAGGTGAAATACGAGCTCAACAAAAGTTATAGAACAATTATTATTTAATTATATTTATTAAAAATTTAAAAAAATTAGCATCAACAACAACACTTCACAAGGTAATTACTGCAAGTCAAAGATCTTTGTGGTCAGAAAAATTAAGAATTTTGGTTGGTCTATAGAATTATTTCTTTTTTCTTATCAAATAAATCATCAAATACAACACACCTAAAAAAGAAAAGTTGATAATATGTCCAAGAACCAACTAGGACCCGAAAGAAAGCTACGGAAAGCACTAAGTTTTAGTAAAAAGGGATGATAGGTAAAATCAAAACATACGGAAGTAATACATACAAGGGTTTTCAAACACTTCTTACTCGTGATGAAAGAGATCATACTAATACAACATTAAACGAACAAATCACAGAAACCCAATCCTTGGATATCCACAGTACACAGAGCATCTATCCTTATTCCTTCATTGATTCTTTTTGTTATGTTTTTACATTTTATAAGATTGAGTAATATATAATTATTATCTTTTGATAAATTAAAAAAATCGTATCAGTCTACTTCTAACTCTAATTCTAAAATCCAATTTGTTAATAATTTCTCCAATCACTTTGTACTACGTTTGGAATAATACGTGTTAAATTGGAAAATGTTTTGAAAATTTGAATTAATCTAACCGTTTTAATAATAAAAATTTTGAATGGGTCAATTTTTTATTTTTTAGTTAGATTTAATTCAATAAATTTTTTTGTTAAAAACAATCAATTTATTAAATAATTGGTCAATTTTTATAACTTAACCAATGAAAATAAAGCAATTAATTTTTATTTATCAATTTTTAATTAAAATTTTAAAAATTTATTAATGAAAAAATTAATTATTTTTGAAAATTTTCAATTTTATTCAATATTAAATCAATTTTATGATCATTTTAATACCGATTAAACCCTTAAATCTCTTATCAAATGGATTTAACTTTAGATACAATTTTTAGAGATGTCAATACGTCAGGCTATGACAGTCTACTTCCCCATTTGCGAGTTTTAGTCTCTCCAGACCCAACTTTTTTTTTCCGACGCTAACAAGATTCTTTCCCTTAGGCACGGACGATAAGTAAGGACCGAATTCGGTCAAGTTCATTGGTCCGAATTTAATAGGTCATGTTAAATTTAATTAAAATTTGAAATCAAACATTTCCAAGCATTTAAATTAAATCTTAATGTTTTCAAGATACTCGTAATAGATCATAAATAGAAAAAATAATTGATAAGATTAACTTTATGTTAATGAAATGTTACGTTAATGCAAACATAATTAGAGATGTTAATGAATTGGTCTGGACACAAGCCGCTCCTGGCCTACCCTTGATTAGATGGCCCGCAAGACCGCCTATCCTTATTTTTAAAAAATAATTATAAAACGGTGTCGTTTTTATTGTTCATACTAGGCGAATCATTTTGGGCTGTGACCCTAGTAACTTGGGCCAAAATTGTCATTCCTAAACATTACACAATTTTTTATATTTTCTAAATAAAAAGCAGGTCTTGTTATTATATAATTAATTTTTCTAAATTAATCATTAAGTAGTTCCGACTATTTTACATTTGAGGACGGTAAATTTCATTTGTCATGTAGTAGTGAAATCTACTGATATACAGTTGAAACGGTAAATTTCACTTGTCATGTGATAATAGGAGCTACTTTTATTTTTAAAATAAAATAATAATATCACGTAAGCGTTAACATGATATTTAACTAATAAGAAGTTAATTTCTTTCAACTTTTCATCTATTTGGGGTCTATTTTAAATATTTTGAAAATTTTGAAGTTTAATTTGAACGTTTCGAAATGTTATGATATGTTATATATTATGTTATAAACATTAAAGGTCCAAATATACTTTTAGTCATAAATTTAATTTAATAACATTATTTTAAGCGGCTTGCTCAAATTTGAGCTCGCTCGGGCTTCAAACGAATCCTCCCAATTTCGAGTTTAATGCATATTTTTTAACTTATACATTTTATATTTATATCGTCATCATCGTCATCATCGTCATCATCACCCAGTTTGAAATCCCGCAATGAAGCGGAGTCTGGGAAGGTTCAATAGTACGCAACCTTACCTCTATATAGTAGAGAGGCCGTTTCTGGTGGACCCATATGTAAATGAGACAATATATGAATGATGCAGGATACAGAAAAATAAACAGAAAATAAATGAAAATACAAGGAATGGGAAATACCTGAAGGGGGGAAGGTTACGCGAGCCGAATAGGCTACCAATTCTAATCCCTCCTTGGTTCGTAATAGGTAAGGTGACTGTCCTCAGAACTCCTTAGTGTCCCTCCACACCTGTCGTGCAAATTGCACAGCGTGCCCCATCATCTTCTAGGCAGTACTGTACTGCTTTTGAGAATCTGGTACGATTAATCTGTTACCCTTATTCGGTCCCTCCAAACTTTTCTACAACTAGTCACTGCCTCATTGAGGTAAAGGATTTTTTTTCTATTCTTTTAGGTAAAGGATTTTTTTCCTAAAGTAGGAAAAGGAATTTTATATATTCAATTAGCAATTTGATATAAAAGTTAGTTTAGGGAAACAAAATAACACGTATATGTACTCATTATACATTTTATAGAATATTAAATTATAAAAAATAAATTATTATATAAATGCACCTGTTTATACTTTTAATTTATTATGAATAAATATTTCAATGCTTAGAATACTTAAACTTTATGTTTGATGATGTGATGTGTTGGATATGAGCTCACTCAGACTCGAATTTGACTTAAAATTTTACATTCAAATTCGGGTCAGACTCGTAATTAGATTAGACTAGAGATTTGAGGCTTGAGTCTAAGTCCAAGCCAAAATCTAATTAGGTTCAAGCGGTCTAAAGTTCAATCGAACTTAGATTAAATCAAATTAAATATTTTTTAAAAATATTGTTGTTTTATTTAAAAATTTTACACTTAAAATTTAAAAAAAGTTTGAATCTAAATCTAAATTCAATCAACTCAAGTCAAATCATCCAGTGTTTTTTCCCAACCAGATCTAACAATTATACATTTTATAGAATATTAAATTATAAAATTTTCAAAAACAAATTATTATGTAAATGCACTTGTTTATTCTTTTAATTTATTATAAACACATATTGCTGGGAATACCCAAACACTATACCTAATAATGGACTGAGTTAAGTTTGGGCCTATTATGGCTCAAGCCTAACCCCAAATTTTGTGTTTGGATTCAGACGTGTCTCGAAGATAGATTAAACTTGGGACTCTTAACTTTAGATTAAGGCTTAGTTTGAAGGAACAGTGACAGTTGATAACTTGCTGAAATAATAAGTACTTATTAAAAATAAGTACTTATATGTTTGAGATTACTGTTTTGGTAACTACTGAAACGTGAAAATAGGTGTTTGGTAAGTGCAATTGCGGTTGTTGAAAAGAGATAAAATGACTAAAAAGCCTATTGATTTAATAAACTATTAATTGTTGTATAAATAATT
>JAOQMS010000003.1:31708493-31740369 GCA_027563885.1 Erythroxylum longipes | reverse complement strand
TCTGACGTAAGGACAACTGCAAGTCTCCCGGCATCCGTTTCTGTTACATTCCATTTGGACATTCGGATCATTGAATTGAAGGAGCTGGGCACACTGACCAAGGCTTCTTGTTCTGAGTCAGGATCAACTTTTAATCAATGTTTTAAAAATCGAATCGGTGACTGAACCGAAGAAGTAACTGATTCAAAGGTCAATGGTTTAATTGGAATTCAACAGTGATCGAACCGGTGACTAATAAATATATAAAGTTTTATTATATATATATTATATATAAGATAATTTTTAAACATAATTTTTAATTATTTATCTAACTTAAACCTTCAAACTTTAAAAATACAAGTTTATTTTTTAAAGTTCACCAACATAATACAAAATAAGATAACAAAGCTCACTAGTAATATTTCATCAAAAAGATTAAAAAAAGATTGATAATCATAATATTCATTCATCATAGTTGTAAAAGTTTTGATTTTTAAAGGAAAACTCTTCATTTTAAATTAACCGACCGGTTTTTTCTTTCACCGGTTCACCGGTTTTTACCGGTCCTACCGCAAAATGAACGGGTCAATCACTCACAAAAAATAAGGGCTAAACCGGACCGTTTCATGCTCCGGTTTACCGGTTCACCGGTCCAACCGACCGGTTCGGTCCGGTTTTCAAAACACTAATTTTCCCAACAATATACGCAATTCAGCTACTCCAAACATACCTTTATGGTCATTGTCAGAATGAAGACTTCTAAAACTCCGAATGCATTAAAGCTCTTAAGCCCTCCCATATGGTCTTATTCTTTGATATAATATTTGTTTGTAAAGGGTCCTAAAACTAAAAACTTCTTTTACTGCTTGGCTTGCAACTATGAAAAAGGTTAAAAACTAAAGGCAAAATTGTGGGATCTAATGACAAATTATGGGAACTATATTATAATGAGCTTGAAACCATTGACCGTCTTTACTTTAAGTATAGTTATTTAACCTCCGTTTGGACCAGTATTCAGCATATACACTCTTAGTCTCTATTGCCATGAATTAGATTAGAACAAAATATTAGAATGAGTTGATCATAAATTTAGGAAAAGATGGAGTCAGCTTAAGTCTCAACTTCAACAGTATATCTATTTCATTTAAAGAGAAAAAAACAAGAGAATTTTTAATAAGATCAACACAAATAAGCATATCTTAACTCCCGCGTTATATTGGTAGATACGAGAATATATTGGTAGCTCTTCATATGCAAGAACAACTGAGTTCTTTTTATACAAGACCTAGACGTTTTTATAGAGATAGCAAAATCAGCCCGGTCTATTTTTGGCTATAGTTGACCAGACTTATGGGTAGGCTATGGGCCAATTATGATCTGCCTGAGTAGGGTCAAGGGTCGACTATTATCCAAACGACGTCATTTTGAAAGTTTTCTGCTTAATAAAATAAATGCTCGGCCCCCTATAGCCCATCGAGCCATAGCCCGAGTCACGGGCTGGGCCGTAAGTCGACCCATCTTAGACTACCTGATCACGGGCTATCATAGCCCGGAGTCGACCCTGAACTCAATCCAACCTATTGATATTCCTACGTTTTTGAGATATCCCTAATAATCAACGAATGACAAATGTTTTTCTTTGTGTGAATCCCGGAGAACTTAATCAATCGATCTGCCTATACATCTTGCTTGTACTATTATATTGAAAGTTACTTCACGTGTTGCTTGACGTAAACCAGTAAAATAGGTAACCGTTTTTTTTTTAATCTTTTGTTGAATCTTTTTCATCTCTAGAAGACAATGAAATCTCTAAAATTAAGTATTTTTGTGGAAATGTTATAAAAGCCTTGTTTTCATTCTTGCTTAGGTTTCTGAATGGATTCTTTTATCTTTAAAAAAAGCAATTATCATATTTTTTGAATAATGTAAAAATAATTTTACAAAATTTTTAGGGCTCAGCTCATTCTTGGTCAAATAGAGACAAATTTACTAAAGATGAAAGTTACAGATTTTGGCCCAAAGATACATCTGTCGAGTCCTAACGCTTCCAGTCCCAAACGACCGCCACGCACGGCCTTTCCTCTACCGCTACCACTGCCGGAGGGCGCGCGCTTTCTCTCTCTCTATAGCAAGCTGGCTAGCTCTTCTCAATTCACAAAGAACCTAGAAAAAGGAAATCTTGAGTCCTTGAAATGGCTACTTCACTAATGTCTAAAACCCTCAACTCAGTGAAAAACCTCAAACTCCTCGCACCATCCTCATCGATAACCCGTCGTCTTGCCTCCACCGCTACCCTAAATCAGCAACCGCTTTCCGATGGTGATTCTTCCTCCTTCACCTTCAACGACGCCGCCACCAGCGCTGCATCCTACTCCAGCCGTGGTAGTGATGTCATATTCGTGAAGGCGCCGGGTTTTAGTGCGAAGAAGGAGACGGCCGCATCCACCGTGACAATGCCGCCATCGTTCATGTCGGGGTCGGTGTTGGGTAAGAGATTTTACAAGCAGGTGACTACGAGAGTGGCGGATGATGAAAATGGGTGGACGGTGATGCTTGATTATAGAACGCTTAAGACGCCGTCTAAAAGGGCTCTCAAGTTGCCAACTTTAGCTCTTGCTAAAGCCATTGCTGCTGAATGGGATTATCAGGTGTGTTTACAGATTGACTTTTCTTTTTCCCCTTTTGTCACTCTTGTGAAGAGTTGTGTTTTCCAGTGTTTTTTGTTAAGGGTATGTTAGGACTATTATCTGCGGAGCCAGTTAGTTTTGCTTCATGTTGTTACTTTATTATAATTAGTTCAAACGGGAATTGGACAACTAGGATTTTGTTCCTTTGATCTGGGGATGTGTTATGTGTGCTTGAATCAGGTTCTGTGGATCTATGCTAAACTCAAGTGGCTTTGTTTTAGATGACAATTTGGTCTCGTCTTTTTGGACATGTGAATTGGGTGTTTGTGGTCTGACTGTAGCATTCTGTTATTTCAGTTGAGCTTTTCAACGCTCATTGAACTCCAGTAGGATCAACTCAAAAATTGAAATAGGGTTTTTCCTTTGCTCTTATTTCTGTTTTTCATTGATTTCATCTGTTACTATGAATGGATTTTTTAAATTTTGGATTGTTGTAGGATATTCTCCAGTTGAAGCATTTACTGACTAGTTAACTGTTATGGCAGACAGATGGTATTAGGCCTTTCACAATGCCTCTAATGAAACTTGCGTGTACTGCGTTGGAAAGAGTTCCACTTACAAGGCAAAAGATTATTGAGGGCTTGATGCAGAAATTTAATCAAGATTTAGTCTTTTGTCGGGCTCCGGATGACAATGATCTCACAAGCGGTGTGTATGGTATGTCACCATTTGATCTTCACAATGTTTTATTTCCTTTCTGAGCTTTATAGCTTCTCCTTTAACATTAACTCACTATAATTTCTGATTTCTTATTTTTCCCTTTACATGTAAGTTAATTTTCTGTTTTACTCCCTTTTCCCAAATCATATCCTACCCTGGTGAGGAGTTGAAGCCATGACCACATGGTCTTAGAAAGAGAGTTCCAACCACTGGGTTGCTACCTCAACCTGAAGTTTATTTTACTTGTTCACTATCTTTATGTAACTTGGTGAAGTTATTCCTTAGTCATACTGTTTCCAGAGATGATTCAGTGAATATGTTACTGCTGCTCACTTTTTGCATAGTTGGCTCATTAAAGATATACTCTGGTCTGAAATGAATTGTTAATTTTCAGTATTATTTCTATTTCTTTTGTGTGAATTCCTTACCTCTAAAAACCAGTGGTTCCTTGAGTATGAATTATGTGTCATGGAACTCGGCATATGTTGGCAAGCGTTGTTGGTTTTAGTTGATCAATCTTATGTATGCTTGACGTCTTTGCGTACTCTACATTTATAATTGACTTCATATGTTATTTTTCCCCACCTTTGTTTCCTGATTATATCTGACAGACTACACTTTGCTTATTCTTCAGAACGGCAAGTTGAAAAAATTGATCCTTTACTCGATTGGTTAAAATCAGAGTTTGGATTTAAGCCTGTTGTGTACTCGAGTTTTTTTGGTGGCAAGCAAGAAGAAGGTCTGGTGAAGGCAATTGAGAACCTTCTGAAAAATGCAAGTGATTGTGAACTGGCAGCGGTTGATGCAATTGCAGCAGGAGCTCACTCATTGGTGATTGCTGTTGGAATATTTCGTGGGAGATTGAGTATTGAAGAAGCAATTGAACTCATTAGACTTGAAGAAGATCTGCAGGTAATTCTGTGTTTGCTCATCGAATATCCCTCGCTGTGCACTTGTTTTATGAAGCATCCATTCACTCTCGATTCTATCTGCTTGTCTTACGATGTTTAAGACCATCTTTTATCAATCTGCAGGTTGACAGGTGGGGTTTGGTTGAGGGTGGCCATGACATAGATATTGCTGATCTACGGGTACAAATTTCATCTGCCACTGTGTTCCTTGGTCTTTCAAGGATTTGAAAGCTGTGTATCACTGTTCAGTTTAATGTTTTTTCATCCCAGAAGCTAGCTTCATACTGGATTTTACTACTGAAAATTGTTCAAGTAGCTAACAGTGATGAATAATTAAGTTACTCCACAAGCTGGATATCTTTAAGCATGTACAATTAAGAGTTATCTCAATGCAGTAACTTCATGGCTATTCACTTCTAGTCAGTGCTTTTCTGCTTTCAGTTTGTATATGCTTTTCAGCTGTTTAAACAACGTAATTGGTACCAGTTATCCCATTTATTTTTATTTCAACTAATAAATTTATCTATTTCTACGAATAACATAATGATCAGGTTAAAGACTTAAAAACATAAAAAAGAACACTTTAATGGAATTAAACCAAAGTTTTCAGTAAAATATTTAAATAGACAAAAGATTGAAATAGAACACGGTAAATAGAAAGGATTGAAATAAAAAATTTACAAAAATGGTTACCTTCTCCAAGGAAAGAAAAAAAAGAAGTCATCTGCAGTAATTCAGATAAGAGATTATGGAAGCTGGCTATTCACTAAAAGAGTTCAGATAAAAGCAACTAAATAAACATCATCAACGCAAGAAGTTGTATTAACAATTATTGCCGAAAATGGGTAGCACAGGTCAACCCTAAACTCGAATACAAGAGGACTGGAAAATACAATCATTACAAGAGTATTATTTGAGGACTGGAATTTGAGGTGTATTCAAAAGGTTCCCAGAAGAGATGGTAAGATTCACATCCTCTTGCTTCGTAACCTTTGAAACCTACGCACCACCTTTTAGCTGGAGGGACTTGATATTAATGATCTGCTTTCCAGGATTCAAGCCCTTTGGGCAGGCACGAGCACAGTTCAATATGGTATGGCAGCGATAGAGCTTGAATTCATCGTTAATTGCTTCAAGTCGCTCGTTGGTATATTCGTCACGGCTGTCACTAATCCACCTGCATGTTCGTAGAAGAAATACAACTCAGTTTTGATCTGTTAACTTCAATTCAACTAAGAAGGACAGTTCAATGGACAAATAGTTGCCTGAGCTAGCCATAGACAAAGGTATACCAGTAATCACAAGTTCAGGCAAAAAATGTTTTAACATAAACAAAACTATCAAAAGTGAGATCAGACTGATCGGTCATTGAAACTATAATCGCTGTTAGTAAAAGTTTGAGAAGCAACTTTTATTTGACATCATTACTGGTAAAGAATACTTTATTGGCTAGGAAGTCAACAAAGAAATAGACATCCAGAAAACAGAAAGCGACACTTCCAAGGTTCGACCAGAATAGAGACACAAGAATCACCAAATAGAGCATCAATGATCAATTTACCAAACATTGAACAAGATAAACTTGTCAGAGATTGAACTTGTGTTCTCTAAGGAATGAAACAAACAAGAAATTTGTGTAACAACTACTACCAATATCATAGAAAACCAACAAAAACAATTAGAGAAATATATCACACAAACAGAAACAGGGTAAGTAGAAACATATAATAAACCTAAAACCCCATTCATTTACTCTCCTTCTCAAAGAATATCGGACATACTCAAAAAATCAACGGGAAGGTTTCCTTCTCTCTCTAGCCATAGTAAAACTCTTACTATCACAAGAAAACCAGCATTTCTAATCACTTACGCAAGGTAGAAACTGATTAATTCATTCAAATAAATTAACGATTCAGAACTACTTGGTTCATTCAAACAGCACACTTAGAACTCATTCCTATAACCCTAAACAGTATCCATTTCCTAATATCTTTGAGCTGTTTAACCCTAAAACCCCTAAAAGCAAACAAAGAACTCCAAAAGGAACAGAACGTTCCAAAAGAAATAAAGCTAATTACCTATTAGCATGAAGCAAAGCAGCAGGGCCCAAGTAAGACTCAGGGTTCCACCAGTAGCTAGGGCAGGAAGTGCTACAACAAGCACACAATATACACTCATACATTCCATCAAGCTTTGACCTTTCCTTCTTACTCTGCAATATCTCCTTCCCAGGAACAGAAGGCGGGTTCTTCCTCTTCAACCATGGCTCAATACTCTTGTACTGATTATAAAAATTAGTCATATCAACAACCAAATCCTTAATCACAAACATGTGAGGCAAAGGCGTGATCGTCGACTTCGACCCAGATTGGATCTTGGTCAAACAAGCCAGCCCATTGCACCCATCAATGTTCATCGCGCAAGAACCGCAAATCCCTTCTCGACACGACCGCCGAAACGTTACCGACGGATCGATCTCGTTCTTGATTTTGATCAGAGCATCAAGCACCATGGGCCCACATTCCTTAAGATTGATTTGATAGTCTTGAAGATAGGGTTTCGAAGGGTTATCCGGATTCCACCGGTAGATTTGGAACGTTTTCATACTCGTCTCCGGTTTAGCTTTTTGTTCAACTTGCTGCGCCTCCGCTTCCGACGCGTGGAGCCTCGCCGTAACGAACCTCGACGTCGCCGTTGCCGACGAAGCAATCCTAGTCGCCGCCAATCCTCTTCTGAGCAAACTTGTAGCCATTTCTGAGGAAAGAAAGATGAAACGGAAAGAGCTTGTTTAGAGAGAAAGATGATGAACGGATTCGTATTGAAGATGATTGTAGCGGGTCTTCAGTAAATTGAGATTATACGTAAGGGCAGTTTGGAGATTCGGGAACTTATATGAAATCGTCAACGTATAGAATTTGCAATTTAATGGGGTGACGTGGCGAGTTGTAGATCATTGATCGAGAAGGTGAGGCGGTTTTTGTAATTTTATTACTTCTGTCCATTTTACGGTGCCGTTATCGGCGTGTGCTCACCATAGTCATGCCCATCTAGTGACTAACACGTGGCAGCATATCTGATATTGGCCTTTGGGCCTAAAGCCTGGTAAAGGCCCACTTTTGTTTGTCACTTATTTTGGGTTTAGATTTGGTTAGTTGAAGGTTCATTTAATTTGATTTAAGCTTGGTTTAAGAGTGTTACTTGATAACTTGCTAAAATTAACCAGCTGAAATAAGTACTTATGTGTTTAAGATTGTTGTTTTGGTAACTGCTAAAACGTGAAAATAGATCTTTGGCAAGTGCGGTTACGGTTGCTGAAAAAAAAGAATAAAAATCCTATTGATTTAATAAACTATTAATTGTTGTATAAATAATTAAAATATATATTATTAGTCATATAAATTTAAAATTATAAATAATAAAATAAGAAAATATAAATAAAATAAATTTAGTAAATAAAATATTTTATAAAAATATATTATTAGTCATATTAATTAAGAGTATAATGGAAAATAATACTTGTAGTGAAGGTTATTAATAGAAAATAAAATTTTCATCACAGAAGCAGTTTCTTATCACAACCCTCTTTTTGCTTATTGATTTATGTGGTGGCACTGCAATTTTCTCCAACCTCTAGCTGTTCATTGCAAATCCAAATATGTGACTGCGTTTGAAAACTGTGGTGAATAAATACTTATTTCTATCGCACCGGAGATCCAAACGTAACCTAAGTCAAATCAATTATTTTATTTAAAAATGGAAACAACAAGATTTATTTAAAAATTTCAAGTTTCAAGTTGAGCAATCTAAGCCTGAGTCTAAAACTTAGAAATTCTATAAAAAATTTGAATCTAAACCAAAGTCTAATAAACTTAAATCAAATTCATCTGTCATATAATTTTTGAAAATAAGATCTGCTGTATTTGTTATAGGGTTCTTATCATATTCCATTAAATCTCATCCAGTCTACGTAAATGTGTTGATAAGATTTTATAGAATCAAGCTAGACAGAGTAAGTGAAAAAAAAAAAAATCGGTTAATTTTTGACATTCCTAACAAACATCGCTATATTGGATAAGGGCAGCCCTGACATAATAATAACTTTGTTACTGCAACGCATTCACTTTCTTCACAAATTTGACATGAAAAAAAAAGGGTACAAAATCTAACTAACACATCTCAAATTCAGTGAAATGTCTGATCCCAAACTGTAAGTAGGAACCACCGTATAAACTAGTCTGTCTCATCTTCACCAGACAAAAGGGTTGGTCTCTCTGTTTCAGCCACAAAATCACTTTTCTTTCTCTCCCCACGCCTTTTGCTTCCTTTCGGTGCAAGATTATGATTCACTCTCTCTGCTTCGTGAAGCAACTTAAAGTTAGCAATCACCATTCTTATTTCTTAATAACAGTCAGCTTTAACATCACGTTTTTGGATTATCATACCTTTTTACAGTTATCATGATATAACAAAATCGGAAAAAAAACAAATTTATGTATTTTTATATTTATTTTTAAATTATTTAAAAATAGTGTATAATATTAGAAATAAAAAACAGTATTTTAAATTAGTTTATTGAATTTTTTATTAAATTTAGCACAGAAAAGCAATATAAATTCTATTATAATAATCTTGTAATTAAGAAAATCAATATTTAGGTATTTTATATTTATTATTTTGAAACGTTTATAAAAATATTAGAAATAAAAAGAGTATTTTTAAATTATTTTTAGAAATTTTGTTATTAAAGTTAGGTGAAAACTGAAAACAGTAAGATAAAATTTACTGTAATTAATTAAATAAAAAATAGTAAATAAGTTAATTTTAATATTTTTAAATATCATAATGTATATTTTACGCTTTGCACGCATAATGTGGGTCTCGTTGTTGGCCACTGAAGTCTGAAGTGAACAAGTCATTAGGTCCACGTTCCTGAATAACATGATCAGATATGATGACTCGAGATTTTGATTTTGTTTTATCAATTCTTTAAAAAACTATTTTTTTAATGAAAAATGTATACATTAATAATTTTATTAATTAAAAAATTCATAAGAATTAATATTATAACGAACAACATAAATTATAAGGCTTTTAAAATAAAACTTTTTATTTAATAGTAATAACCATTAAAAAACACTAATTAATAATCTTATTTTTAATTTATTTTTCTTAACTTCGGAACTCTAAAAAATTCAACCGACCCAACCGTTTAACTTTAAAAAAACCTTAAATTATCTATTTTTTTCAGTTTGTTTTTTAAGTTTACGGTTCAATTTACTTTAATATCTCTCGTTGTTAAAAATCGATCAACATATTAATTAATCGGTTAGTTTTTGTAAATTAATAAGTTCTTATAAACTAAAATAAATTAATTAATTTCTATTTAATAATATTTTTCTCAATTAAGTTTCAAAAATCAAAATCGATAGATAAAGATAATATCTTTTAATGATATTTCAATTCATTAAATTTATTCAATCTTTAACAGATTTTATAATGATCTAATACCAGTTGAACTTTTAAAACTTTAAATATCTTGTCTTATCGATTTAACTTTCGGTCCGATTTTTAATTCCCATATGAATCAGATGTCGTATAATATGTCATATTTATTTTAAAAATATTTTTTAATAAGTTAATATTAACAACTTATTGTTCACATATTTTTTAAATAATTTTTTTCAAGATAGATAGCCTTCGTCAATGTTTAATGAAAAATGACAAAAACAACATCACATTCAAAGTTGGTTAGCATATGACATGTCACTTTGCCTAATTTTGTAAATATCGATAACTACAAACATAAACAAACACATATACACATTCCATTTCGAGTCAAATATTTGAACTTTCTTAGAGATTTTCACTTTTTTAAAGATATACTTTGGGGTTTAAATTATTAGAAATGTATTTTATATTATTAAAAAATAAAAATCCTTCATCAAACATTTATTAAATTATTTTAATATAAATTACTATGTAATTAGTTGTATTTTTATAAATATTTTCAAGCACACTCTTTAACTTTTTCATCTAGAGATGACAAAAAGTCGAGCCAAAATAGCTAGTCAATAAGTTAGCACTTAGAATATGTGGTGTGAATCTAATTTGAATCTCGAACAAATTACACACCACACAATCTAAACTCAAATCAAATCCGATCAAATTAAATTTGATTTGTTCCCTCGGGTCAAATTGTACTTGAACCGGGTCCAATTACCATTCCGGCATCTCTAGGCTACACTTTCTCTCTCTATTGAATATACATGAAAGAAAACAAAACAAAATTCATAATCTCCTAGTACAAACACGGCAAGCCACCAAACTCAACTACCAAATCATCTTCCTCTTACAACGAATCATATATACTTGTAAGAATTATATATCTTAGGAATATCAATTCTTCACAGACATGTGAAAAGGTTCGAGATACACCAAATCATCAGCAACGTACGTCTCAATTTCGTTACAATTAAGATAATTTGATGAGAAACTTAAAAGGTACACATAATTCAGATCTAGAACACATCAAAAATAGGATATCTGCAATTTCAGGTCCTTTAACGACATGGATTTAATTCAAATGATGAATTGTGTGTCATAAATACTATTATTACATACACTTACATGAACACATGAACTTTGAACATCACAAGTACTATCGTAACTTGATATCAAGAAACAGAAAAAAAAAAGATGAAGATAAATTGGAGAAGGAGAAGAAATTTGTATGGTAATTTACGTGGAAACAGTCAAACAGCACATCTCCTCTTAGAGACAACCTCAAAACTCGATCTGAAAAACGATTCAACCTCTTCGCGGTTTACGATCTCAAAGAATTCCACCTCCGATGACAGCTTCCTTTTAACCGACCTCCTCCTCGATTTCCTCGGAGCTGGCGGACAGCTAACGACTACCGGAATCATATGTACCTCGGACGTGGGCGTGCGGCAGATATCATCGTCGACGCTGCAAGAGGCTACGGCTTCAATCTTGATCGGTGAGAGTCGAATTGCAGGCAAATCTTTAACAACATGTAGATCCGTAGACATGGTCAAGAGATCGCTTCTCCTTTTAACATGTAATAAAGAGAGACCGTGAAGAGCTTTTATATGTGGAGTTCGTGTAGGAGAAACAGAACATGAAAGGCTTGTATAACAAGGTAAGAGATGCAGAGATATAGTGAGAGAATAATTGTAAATTGACCTTTTTAACCTCGTTAACTAGCTTTGAGATATACCACCATGTAATATAAATGTTTTTTAGTGTATTAGAATTTACAAAATCTTATAAAAATATAGTTTGAAAATGAGATCATAATTATAAATAATTAGATGTATAATTATTAAAAAATGATAATTAATAAGTTAAAAAATTAACGTACCCAGTACACAAAACTTTCCGCTTTATGACGATCTTGGGAGAATAATAATATACACAATCTTTCTTTTGTATTTTTATAAAGATACTATTTCCGTAACTTAAATTTGTGATTTTATGATTACAAAGTAACTTTATCGATTGCTACGAGGCTCACCATAAATAATATAAGTCATTACCTCAATTATTTTATATGTTTTTAATAATAATAATTATTATTATTAATTTCATCATATATATATATTTATTTATATTATGAGTTGCTTTTAATTTGTTAAAAGTATTTTATTTTAAAGAGCATTAATTTAATTAACTTTCCATTTTTAAAATGGCGGGAAAATTGGGCTTTAAAATTGAGAAATAAAAGATTAGCGCCTATGTTTTGAACAAAATTATTAGGTAACGTGGATATAATTTGGAAGGAATATTACTTAATTTCCTAATTTATTTACAAAAATAATTTTGAACCATTTGAAATAACTTTGTTGGTTAAGTTTAAGTTAATTAGGAGGAAAGCAGAAATTAATAGTTTCTATATAAGCTTGCTTTTTTTATGGAAAATTTCATTAGATAATAAAAGAATTATCTTTAAGACTTTGATTGGTTAGTATTTGTGGAGTTAATTTCTTCTTACATAAGATGCTATAAAATTAGAATTGAGGTTGATACTTTAACGAATTCCTTTTGGGTTAACTGCTAAAAAAAAGCTCAAATTTTTATCAATTTTTTAATTATAGCCTGAATTTTAAAAAGTTGTAATAAAATAAAATGTCTTAACTTTTAATTTTTTTTCAATTCTAGCTCAACTTTCAAAAAGTGGTAATAAAATGTTCAAACTTTTAATTTTCTTTCATTATAGCCCGACGTTATCTGTTGTTCTCCCAATGCCCTCAGCTATTTGTTTTCTGTTTATTCTTTTGATGCTTCAAACTATTTTTGCATTTAAGCGCACTGCATCAATAAGGTTTTCGGGGCTGTTTAATATGATTTAGGTCATTTTTAAGCTTTACGGAAACACTAACATTAGATTAGGATTGAAAAAATTGAAAGTTTGAACATTTCATTGCTAATTTTTGAAGTTCGTGCTAGAATTGAAAAAAAATAAAAGTTTGAACATTTTATTGCTACTTTTTAAAGTTCGAGTTATAATTAAACAATTGACAAAATTTTGAATTTTTTTTATGTAATTACCCCTTTCTTTCTTTTTTATGTAATTAACCCTTTCTTTTTATGTTAAAATTTTATTTATATTTATATAAATAATATAATATATAATTATTTACTGATATAATTATATAATTTTTTGTTTAGTATACATTCCATAATTTTATTTAATTTATAGTAGTTTTATTAATAATTTATATCAAATTAATGTTTTGCAAGCATAAATTTTAGTTTTGTAATATTTTTAATTTCTTAATTTTATATATTCTAAATACAAACTAATTTCATATTAAATCTTAGTTTATTATAATCAATTGTTAAAAATTAAAAAATATAATTTTATCGTTTAAAATTTCTTTTTTATAATAACTTATATATAAATATATGAATATAATTTGTATTATCTTAAAATTTTAAAATTTTATTTTAAATGAATTTAAAGCCAAAAAATATAATAAAATTATTTTATATATTTATTGTTACCAATGAACTTTAATTTAATATTTACTTAAAATTTTCAAATGTATTATATATTACATTTAATTTTATAAACCTATTTACTTAGAATTGTGAAGATATAATGTGTTTCTTAACTTTATAAATGTACTTATTTACGTGAAAGTGTTGTTTCCTTAAGAACATACATCTTTTGGTTGATTACTTTACTTAACGTAAATTTAGCCAAGAGTGTCGCTTAGTTTAGAAAGTCCCATACTTTTTAATTAGATTAATGATGTGGAAATTTATTTTAGCTTATGAAAAGATTGAAAGTGTAACAAAACCCTACTGGCAATTAACTGTAAGGCAGTGGCAACTGGCAAGTATCGTGATTGGTGCACAACTACGCTCAATGTATTGCAATCATTCCATATCTTACTCTTCTCTTTTTATTTGTTTTTTCTTCTTTTCAGACTTTCGAGTAGGGGGGGGACGGGGAGTACCTTTCCTGCTCCGTCGCTGTTTGGCACTCCCGCTCCTCATCCTCAACCCCCGATCTTTGAAGTAAGGATATTTTTGTCTCATTCTCTATTTTTGAGATTCTCGTTAAGTCCCTGCAAGGACCTGAATTCCTGAACCCTCACCCTGCTCTTATATAAAGTTAGTTTATATGATTATATCACACTTCCATAAAATATATTATAGTGCAATAAAAAAAGCTGTTATGTTAAAAAATTCAACAAGAGCCTTCTTGAACCACAATCTTAAATTCTCAACGCTCAGTATATTCTCAAATTCTCAATGAACTATTCATGAATAACAACTGAAGATATAACGTGAATTACAACTGAAAATATAACCAAAAAAACTTCTATTGTCAAAAAAAAGAAAAGAAATGCATGTCATTTTAAACATTAAACTAAGTTCACTATCCTGAATTTGAGGGGAAACTGCAGAACTGAAACATTGTAGTCTTCGTCAATTTTACCTAACTTTTAGTAAAAAGTATAAAATTAAAAATATATAATATATTTATAAAATTATTGTGAACGTGGATTCCCACAGGGCGAGGAGTACCTTTCCTGCTCCGTCGCTGTTTGGCACTCCCGCTCCTCATCCTCAACTCCCGATCTTTGAAGTAGGGATATTTTTGTCTCATTCTCTATTTTTGAGATTCCCGTTAAGTCCCTGCAGGGACCTGAATCCCTGAACCCTCACCCTGCTCTTATATAAAGTTGGTTTATATGATTATATCACACTTCCATAAAATATATTATAGTGCAATAAAAAAAGCTGTTATGTTAAAAAATTCAACAAGAGCCTTCTTGAACCACAATCTTAAATTCTCAACGCTCAGTATATTCTCAAATTCTCAATGAACTATTCATGAATAACAACTGAAGATATAACGTGAATTACAACTGAAAATATAACCAAAAAAACTTCTATTGTCAAAAAAAAGAAAAGAAATGCATGTCATTTCAAACATTAAAATAAGTTCACTATCCTGAATTTGAGGGGAAACTGCAGAACTGAAACGTTGTAGTCTTCGTCAATTTTACCTAACTTTTAGTAAAGAGTATAAAATTAAAAATATATAATATATTTATAAAATTATTGTGAACGGGGATCCCCATGGGGCGAGGATTATTCAACCCGTCCTCTTCCTCAATTCTGTCTCGAAGGTTATATTTGCCCTATCTTCGATTCTACGGGATAATTTTTTTCTCAATCTCCCTCCAAACGGAGAATCCCCACCGAGGTCTCCAAACTCCGAACCCAAATTGCCATCCCTACTTTCGAGTGGTGATTTCGATAGGAAGGAAGACACGAATAAATCGGTGAACTTTCTTATCATCGAGGGTTATGTTGAAGCTGCTGAGAAATTTCGAACAGAATCTAAAATTGAACATCTTTTGATTTACATTAACACAAGGAACTTTCTATTTTCATCATAAAAAATACAACCTTTATAGTTGACAACAAAACTATCGTTTTGTTAATCAAACCGTGCTAAATGTTCAAATCTGAATTCAACCCAAAATTTAAATTATTTGGTAAGATTAAATTCAACTAAAACGTTGATTACAACAAAATTTACCAATTAACTTCAAAGTTAGATGAGTGTCACTCTAAAAGGGCAAATTGATTGTGTAATACTCTCTGCTTTGCGAAGACTGTAAAAGTTATCAATTATACACAATTTTCTCTTAGCATATTACAAAGCTGATTAGTAACTAACTTTCCGATTACAAAAGAATAACCCCATCTTATAGCATGACTTGGGTTACAAGTGGCAAGTCCAAAGGGCCCATTTCACATCAAATTCAGTTTAAGATGTTGAACCTTTCCTTGTATTTCCTTTGACAATTGTTAAATTCCATAATATAAGCTTACTTTGAGTAGAACTTGGATGAGAAAAAGAAATAAATTATAGGGATGGAACAAAATTGCCTCTACATTTCTGCAATATACAATGATTGAAGAATACAATTTCTAAGTTTCTGATATACCAAAAATAAAAAAATAATGTTTCTGCTTACTCGAGAAATAATTTGAATGAGAAAAGACGAACCTATAATGATATAGTCGCCTTCAAAATTATGGTGTATACGTTGCTGATTAAGAAACTTCGATGCAAAAAGGCCGCCGGATCCAGCGAGCAGCTATTGTGCGCTCCTCTACACTCTACGCTTACATAATCTGAGCAGATCAGGAAAAAGGAAAAACAGGAACTCATGTTGAATCTCTCAGGGAAAATTGTTAAGCTCCTTTTTATCTGCAGGATTCATTCATGTAGCTAAGCTAGGATTGAGATAACATTAGTTTCACTAGCCGAGACGCTTCAAAGTTAGAGCACGGACCGTTTGGGATTCAAAATTGCAAAGCTTCCTATCCCCCAAGTGGCTTTTGTTTATATCCAGACCGGATTCTTTCATAAAGTTTTTCTCTGGTCTTTCTCTTCTTGTCCATCTTTATCCTGTATCTTTCTTCCCTCTCCCTGTCATAAATTCCTTGCCAATGCACTTCGCCAGTTGACAGCCATATCCAACTCTCCCTTGGATGATCTCCATCATCAGCAGCCTCTGCAAGATCTTCATCCATTCTCTTCAATAATGTAAGATTGAAGTACTTTGCCCATATGATTCCCTTCCTTTGTTCAATTGGGTGCTGCTCCTCAAAGGAACCCGTGTGTGGATCTATATAGACCATCTTTCGAGCGCTGTGATACGCCCAGACATTAATAAGGAGTTCCAATATCCGGCAATAACAGTGCCTTTTCTGTTCATATCATTAAATGAAAAACTATCAGTAGTGTGGTAAAATTTTATGGATCATCTATTTCGGGCATTTCGAGATCCAAGCATCGTCACCTCAAGTTCTGATGAACCAAACCGACAATCAATAACTTTCCTTGAATTTGTTTGCAAGGCATCAAGAGAATCAACAAACATCCTGTTCAAATGTTAACCATCAACAAGGTTGCATCACTGGTATCAACTTTTGGTAAGAGAAAAAAAGAACGAGAGATTAGAAAAAACTCACAGTTTTTCACAACTTACCTTGAAAACATAATAAACTCCAAAAAGGAAGGTGTTGGCATCACCCAGCTATGAAGCGCAGACCAATGACCTCCGTCTTCTGGCATTGGTGGAAGACCTTCTAAATGCAATGGCAATGAATACATGTGGCGGAAAGTATCTTCAAAAGCAGTTCTGCATGCATTGAGAAACAAAAAACAGTTACCTTTCAAGAATACAATTCCATGAGTCAAAATATTAAAATTGGACCAAAAAGCCCACCAAAACCATGAAAACCAAAAGATTCCAATTAGAAAAATGATCGGAAATCTCCTTATCTACCTTTTCTTTTCACCTCACAAAGAAAATGTGTTAAAAGCAGGTCACTTGCTATGTCAGAAGATAACACAAGTAACAATAGAAAAGGTAGTTAGCTACTTTGCATTAACATAAATCCAAACTTTTAATTTGGCTTTCTAGTGGCAATTCCTCTAAGATTCAAGAGCCAAAGACAGACCAGAATACTAAAATTCTTGCACCTAGTAGCATGAGCCTCATCAAACAGTTATCAGGTACACGTGAGGACAAACACACTCAAGATGAATAGAAAAAATGGCCCACAAGAAACCATTACATGTGCTAGCACAAACTTTGGCATAGGTAACACTTACGGTCAATTTCATTGTGTATGAAGATTCAAATGATAAAATACAGCATACCTGCAGTGACCTGCATTTAAAATGTCACACATGGACCAGAAAGTTAGCTCATCATTGCTTCTGGTAGCCCCACTGTCCATGTCCAAGAGTGTCCAAAAGTACACTACATCTCCTTTAGTTTCTTTTTGTATCTTTTCTTCTAGAACTTTCTCCGCTTTAGCAGATAAAGAGACCTGCTTCAAGCAAAAGAAAATAGCTTAAAGAAAGGTGAATTTCAAGTGGAGAACACTTGAAAATATCAATTCCACATATATTGTTTATAACATGTTAAGCAGTCACAATCAAACTATCAATATACCCCCCAAAAATTGAATGACTGCAAATTTTGATTCACAAACAGCAACCAAATTCAGAAACATTAAAAGAAAACCTAGCAGGATGAGAGATACCTTCCGACCAGCAGCACGCCAGGATTGGAATCCAATCCATGGTCTACTGTGAATACTGTCTACCATGTTTGCAATAGAAAACATTCCTCCCATCTCACATAGTAAGTCCCTATAATAACTGTCATTCAAAAGTGGAAGCCTGGACACTGCATCGACATCATCCGATCTTGATCTCCGTCCTTTGGTGGACTGACAGATGCAAAAGGCAGAATGATTAGGAACAACACAAAAACTCTTGACACGCATAAACTTTAGATCATCTTGTACCTAAGATCTTGTCCTTCTTTATATTAGTTTTGAACATCAACTCGACAATTATAATTTAGATTCTAGCAAAGTCACATAGAAGTCAAATCTTTCAAAAAGCTCTTAGATTACACGAAGAAGAAACTTACAAGACTTAACCCCCGATACAGAGAGCCGTGGTGCAAAAAGGGCCATGAACCAGCCCCACTGTATACCTCATAAATACATACTGGCTGGCCCGTCCTTTCTAGTTCTCCCTCGTCTCTTTCATTAACTTCGAATTTTAGTTTTTCAGATTTTCGAGCATTGCGATAAATCTCATCCCAAACACCAGGACTTCTATCCATTCTCTCTTCAAGCTACATAATATGAAATAACTTTCCTTTACAGAAGTCTTTCCCAACAAGTAGATGGAAAATAAAGAAGATAAAATGATCAAAACCACAACCATCAAAACCACTGGGAAGATCGGATAATTTTAAAGATTCTGGGATAAGACCATGGGAAGTGTATTATTAATCAAGAACTATCATACCTCATCATTTTCTAACTTCTCATATTCTTCGGTGCTTTCTATGTCCTGTAAAACATCCCAATCTGATTCAGTTGGGATATCTGGCACTTCAATCACATGTCCATTATCCAATATGTTAGTAGAATTAACAAGGCCATTCATCTTCTCCTCAATGGATAAAATAACACTAGATTCTCTAAAAGGAGTCAAAATCTCCATGCCTGGCAGGTCACTATTTTCCTGCCCCAATTCCCCGAATAAGTTCCACTCCCACACTTTCTGTTGAAGCTGAGATGCAGAATCTGGCAACAAGGCATCCGATGGAAAACTGAGCACATTCTCCAAAAGCTTAGCATAGCCAGTTATACATTCCGATGCAAGCATGTTTTTCGCCAGCATTTTTCCAGAGAATGAAACATCTTGAGCATATTTTGAAAGCTTTCCATCAGATATCAAGGGAGAGAAAACCCTCATCAAATCTTCAGAATCATCTTTTGCAAAAAGGATTCCATGACTTCCATCTGTAAACTGTAACGTCAAAAATCAGTAAATGAATGTTTCTTGTGAGCAAAAAAAAGAAACCAAGTATTCATGATTCAACAAAGAAACAAGCTGGATAAAATGGCCTTACATATTTGCTTATGATAGGAATATCTGGCATAACAACAGGTATTCCAAAAGTCATTGCCCGGATAATTAAATGTGGAAAACCCTGCTCATCTTGAGAAGAGCCATAAAGAATAATATCCGCCATCAATAACACACTGTTGATGTCACCACTGAAGCCATAATACCGTACAGAACCATGAATTAGCCCTAGACGAGACACAATTTCCTATAGGAAGTGATGAATAAACCAAATTATTAGCCTACTTAGAGCACAAAACAAAAATAGCCAAAGGAAGAAATAGACACTCATGCTATTTCTTTTTATTTCAAATGCAATGAGATAAATACGTTAAACATTAAATTGTAGGAACAAGGGCACACTAATAGAGCAAAAAGATCAGTTTAACACCTGTAAAGCATCACCGTCACTGGAATTACCACACAAGAAAACAAATTTGAATGATCCTTCAGCATCACTACTTTTTGCATATTTGACTAGTAGAGGTCCTATGGTCCGTATCAGTACAGAATAGTCCCATGACAGTTCATCATAGAAAAAGGAACTGCCAATAATTAGAACCACCACGTCATCTTTATTATATCTGTTGTCCATCCTTATCTGCTGTTTGGCATGGGTCTTTATGTAGCTTTCAGCAGACCACACATCCACTGGTGACCCAGGAATCACAAAGAAATTTCCAGTGTCAAGCACACTGTATAACATCTGATACAACGACGACAATCCCTTGAGAAAAATGCTTAAGAAAAGAAAAATAAGGTGAAATAAAATGTTGAAATGACATCTTTACCGGAAGTGTAAAATCCGAAAATACAACAACATTGGCCCTATTAAAAGCAGTTCTCCAATGTGAGATAAGATGATGCCAGCCTTTGTTCTCATACAGTGGAAGACGGTTTGCAAGTATGTCCTCATGGATTATCCATATAATTGGTATTGAAAAAAAAGGCTCCTGCATAAGGCTGCATAAATATAAAACTCACTAACATAGTACCTCACACTAAAGAAACGGAAATCAAGGGGCCTGTTTGGTCATAAGCTTATTTTATATGGGGGGATTGCCATGCGAAGCTTAAGCATGAAAATATTCCAAGTCTTTACAAGAGAACTTTGTTTAATTGCTCTCAAGCTACCATATTATTTATAATTAACAGCCAGTGCCCAAAATTATAGAAAATGAAAGATGACGCGTATAGAGAAAAAGCATTAAAAATACTAAATTGATGCCAGAAGCAACCAGAACCAACCATAATCCAGAAAAGCACTCAGTGGAATAGAGAAGTTATGAAACACAACTATGATGTTAAGTCAGCTATATAAAGTAATAGAGAAATCAACCTTGAAACAGTCTCTTTGGCTTCAAAAGAATCAACAATGACACCGTCAAATCTGTAGAGAAAGCAAATGGTAATTTGCCCGGTTAAATAACTAGGAAAAATCAGTTAATGTCAAAATATAGCTTTGGACAGAAAAAAATATTTCTAGAAAAAAATAAATAAAGAAGCAATTAAGAAAACCCAGTGACACATACATTGACCAATCAATATGGTTATATCGCTCTGGCCCTAAGAATGACATCCGACTGCCTATTTGCTCCCACATTGATCTTGCATTACCATTCTCTACCGCATAAATCTGTCACATAGACATCCTTAGTGCATAAGCATTTCAGAGATTGCACTTGAAACATTACTTTAAAACAAGCAGTCCTCTCATGTTGCACCATGTACATCTTAAATGATGCCAAATGAAAGGTATATATCAATGGCTTGATGCATTGACAATAAGCTTATCCACACAAACCTCTTAAAGGTTTACATCAGAAATTCATCACATGGAACCAGTAGTATGATATATAAATAAAGATAAGAGCAATCTTAGAGAAACAGTTGGGTGAATTACCCTAATTTCATAACCAAGCTCCTGGAGATTCTTTATGACTGTAACCAACATTAATGACCAAGGATCTTTCTTCATGTTCCCTAAGATCTGGCAAAGCATCATCACAGAAGTATTCTCAAAAACCTTCAGCTGAAAAATTTTTATGACATGATATTTATGCACAGAATGTATAAACAATGCTTTCAGATTTCTAGTCCCTATACCATGAAGAACCTCGTAACTTGGAATATGATATTCTTCAAACACAAGATAATTTATGCACAGGTTAATTACTTGAAGACCCCTCGGGGTTTGACCATTTCAGACCTGTGATTTGAACTTAGCTTTAAAAGTTCCCGTGGTTTGACACTAATCAAAATATAACCTTTTCCCAATATTTTAAAGTGATTTTATAAATTGTTATAACAATACTATAATTCAAAATAACTTCTAACTACCGGTCAATTCTAGTTTGACAGAATTAACCAATAATTATTTTTAATTACTGATAACCCACAGGAACCTCTAGACCTATATTAAAACTATAAGGGTCTTCTTAAAACAATCAAACTACAAAAGGCCTTCAATAAATTAACTCCACCTTATTGCAAACAGAGCATTCTAGAAAATTGTACTACCAAAATGGTAACGTAAGTGTATCAAATTCTATTGACTATAGTTCCATAAACACAGAAGAAAAAACGTATACTTCATTCCCCCTTTCAGGACAAGTTTTTCCAAATTGAGTAAAGTTTCCTTGTGGGGTGTCACGAACTTAAGCCAAATCCTTTTGCAATCCATACTTGCTTGGCCTCTAAGATGAACAGAAGGATATCATTTAGTACTAAAACCCCACTTCCCGATTCATAAATGAATTGTTATGGACCTTCACATATCATTCGAAGCATGTATCAACTAATAACTGGCTGCTGCCATAAGCATGTTGCTAGTATTAAACAACCCTGTCAAGCTTGTACAAGTCACCAGCAATTCTAGATGCTCCGGAACAAAGCAAACAGCTACTTCACAAACTCCGCATTTTATAATCCGTTCTATACTAGAAGAGTAATGTAACTTTAGTTGTTACAAAGAAAATCTAAACAAAATAAGTATTGGCTTTAAAAGTTCAATTCATAACTAACGTCTATTGATCAATAAACAGCCGATGAGCAAACAGGTAAGGCACTTACAACAGCTAGTCTAGGTGGTCGAAGTCCCACTCTCGCCACTTGCAATCTCGCTTCATCAAGGCCTCGTCTCTTCGCAAACAACCGTGATCTCCTCGTGTTAAGGAACTTCAATGTGGTCCCGAACCTCAGGCCCTCTAAACTTGATCTCCGATGCTCACTCCACCCTTTACTCACCATATCCGCGATCGAGCTCTGCAACACCATAGAAGCCATCGCGAACGCAAAAACCGCGAAGAATATAACCAAGTAGCATAAGTACACGCCTCGGAACAAACCTCTGCGACGGTTGGAGCTGTGATGCCATCGCCCTCGCGACGCCGGGCGATCCGCAGTGGACTTACCGCCTCGGCTCAAACTCGTCCTGCTAGCGCAGTTAGGGTTCCGTTTGAACCGAAAACGGTCTCGGATCGAGTGAGAAGCTTGATCGTTCCCGTTGCCGTCGGCTTCTTCGATGTTAGGAGGAGTGAAGTTTCGGGCCATAAAAGGAAAAGAAAATGCAGTTTTCTCGTGAAAGTTGAGAGGAAATCGTTAACGAGAAGAAGAGTTCTTTAATGCGTCGGTTGTGATTTTGTCTTGCCTTTTCTTTTTTCCCCACATTTTCCCCTGATTTTCCTTTGTTTTTTGCTTTTTAAGTAAAATTTTAGTTCACGCGCCATTTTGGAGACCCGCGTCCAATTTATTGTTGGTTTGAACATCCTTTTCTCGTCTTGATCAAATTTCCGATTATATCCTATTATTGTATACTAAATACGTTAAGATGTCAAGTAGGGATCTTACGTTAAAAGAGACGGTGCTAATGAATGACATATAAATAGACAAGACCCATAAATTTAAACTTTTAAAATTTTAAGTTGAAATATGATGTCAAAGCTTATAAATATGTTCCTTCACTAGTCCTACATTAAAAATCTCCCATATAAGTGGACTCTTTAGATCCAACAAGTAGTATCAGATCCAAATTCAACAAAGGACGAGTATGAAAACGGTAATCAGATTTTGAGATTGCCTCCCCACGAAGAAGAGTAAGAAAACTCTTGGTAGGTTTATAATAGAAGAGTGGAATGACTCTTGGTAACGTCATATACTCGAGCTGCTAAATAAAAAAGCTTTCGCTTAAGGAAGAGTTCCAGTCCAATGTGAAAGTTCACACTTAAGGGGAAGATTGTTAGAATATCAAGTACGAGTAAGAATCTCACATTAGAAAGAAATGAAACTAGAGAATGACATGTAAGTGAAAAGGACCCATAAGATTTTTTTTATGACTAAAAGGTTACAGGTTGGAGTCTGAAAAATAGCCTATTTATAAAAATATAAAGTAAAGATTACGTGTAATTGATATCCCTCCCTCGTCTCTTGCAAAGCGAGAAGTCTTATACATCGAAGTGTTGTTATTATTATTGTTATATTATGTACTAAATATATTTGATTTTAGTGATAACAAATTTAAAATAAGTTTTATTTATTAGTATAATTATTATTTTTTAAATACGTATAAAAATTCAACAAATCACATTTTAATTCTTATTTTAATTAGATTTTATAATAAATTTATAAATTAAAATTATTAAAATTATTTAATTTATAATACTAAAATCTTAAGAGTTTAGAGAATTAGAACTTAAATTTTCATTCATTTAATGAGAAATGAAACTAAAATTATAATAATGAAAAGAAAAATAAAATTATTTTTAATTAAAAAAAAGTAGAAAAGCAAATTGAGTACATGAAAAATGTTAAGAGGAAGGCACATTCCAGGCAGAGGGCATTTAATTCAGAGATTCGTACATACACAATTAATGTATTTGAGTTGGTGCAATAAGGTATTCGAACTCAGCTCCCTCGAGGCGGCGAGGTAGCTGAATCTGATCTCGAATGAGACGATGACATTACATTTTCATTTTCAATTATTTTGTTCCGATTTATATAAGTATATGGATAAAATTTAATAAAATATTATAAAAATATTATAATCAATACAAAAGATTCAATCTTAAATTTAATTAAGCTAAACCTAATTTTTTATCTTTGAATTAAAAATTAAAATTGATATTATTTTTAAAAATGACATTATTTTTATATAATATTGGTCTAGCTAGCCGGGATATGTTATTCTTGATGAAAAGATAACAAAGTCCTCTGTTCTATTAGAAAGTGTCAACCTTGTGTCGTTTTATTTTATTTATATATTTATATAAATTTCATATAAATATACATATAAGATTTAATGAAAAAAGAAAGAAACTGGTTAATTAGAAGGAGATAAGGACATGAGCATAAGATCATTAATGTTGAGATTGGTTTGGTAGTCAAAATCCAACCTACTGGAGAGCAATGAGTTAAGCCAAAACTCACGAGGTTGATTGATGTTTCCATCAAGAAAAAGCCAATCATAGACGTGGACATACCAAGCAAAAAGTGCTCTAGCCTCTAGGCATAATAAATTTGAAGGGAGGACAAATTAAAAAGTGACAAATTTTTAATTTAATTTTTAAAATTTAAAAGAATTTCAATTCTATATTTTATTTTTATTAATATTTTATTAGCGTAAATAAAGAAAAACATAGAAATTGATATTTAAGGCACTACGTGATTATTTGTCTTTATTAAAAGAAATTTTTAATATTTTCTAAAAAACATTAATAATTATATATTCAAATTGTAATCATTTATTTGGTATTAAAAGTTATTTTAAAATTTTCATATAACTCCTCTAATATTCATGCTGTTCTTTCAATTATATGAACAAAATATTGATATAAATAACTTTTTTATTAAATTGTCTAATATTTAAAAAATTAAAACACATTTAAAAATTAAAACTTTATTAAGTTATTGTCCATGATCAAAATGGTCCAAACCATGTGCTTAAAGATAGACCATAGGCCCACTTTTGTCTAATCAAATAAGTTTGGTCCATCTAAACTCGTAGGGGTGGATTTTGTGTTTGGATTTGAACCAAATTATTGAATTCAATCTGAATTAATAAAACGACATCATTTTACTAATTAAAAAAAGATAAGAAAAGAATAGGATAGGACCGAGCCCCAAATCTGAACATAACCTAACTAAACCCAGTAACAAATCTAGTCAACTCGTCATTTATAATCATCCACTGGCACTTTCCATAGAATAAAAGACTAAAACCTACATGGAGAAGAAAGACCTCTTTTAAAGTGTGTGTATAATTTTGAGATTCAATTTCCAAGTTACACAAGAAGTAGGCAAAGTTGAAGCCACAAGCCATCAACTGATTCAACTAATCTTGGAAAGATTGTAAAGATCATGCTCCTAAGTGAAGTGAAGAGGACCAAATATAGGCATTTTATTAGTTCTTCAATATAATAACATTGCATACACACTTATTTTTTATTAGAAAACTTGGTATCTTTACATGGGATAATGTATAGCCTTACCTTTTCAATCACTACTCATCATCAGGGTGTGATTCAAGGAACTGTCTTATTTTCAACCGTTCGTTTCTGGTTAGATACGGATCATCACCCGTCAACCTCTTTCGTGTAGATGCAGTAACGAAATCTTCGTCTTTGTCATGAACCTGGAAAAGGGTACAAGTACCAAAACAAATTTTGTTGATAGACTGTTCAGAACTGATACAATGCAATAAACGCCGAGGTCAATGAAGAACTCCTAGATCAGGGCATTCTTTCCGTTAATGGAAGGTCGCAGGGAAAATCTTAACCCGGAATCCCGAAACCCTATCCAGACTCCAAGAAAAAGTGGTTGTAATAACTAATAAAAAAGACCAAATGCTGAACTTACTTGAACATAATTATTGATATGGCCATCTTTGTTGGGAGAGGTAACCAACTCATTGTTGTTGACTAACCATTCACCATCAACGATGTATTTGTACTCATACCGCCCTTCCTGTAGAAGCAATACTTATGAATGTACTGTGTGTAAACTTTGACCAAATAACAAGTTCACATCATTATTGATCTCTTTCGCCTCTCTGCATCACTACATTACATGTTAGAGTCTGCATATTACAATGTTAGAGTCTGCATTCTAGATTCCCTCCATACATATGTTAGAATTGACTGCTTCTTGACAGAACCACACTTCCTAGAGAGAAAAAACTGCCTTTAAGGGAGAAATATAATATCCATGTTTAGTCCTTAACAAAGGCGCATTCGAGATTTATATACGGTACTCTTTAAGTGCTAAGCATGGCATCGTATTATAAACTAGGTTGTGAACTGGTTAGTAGCATAAACATGATCCAAAATGCTGCCTATAACAGCTAACTTTTCTATATAATCACTGTTAAGCGTAGCTTGATACAATATGTGGGGAGAACAAAAGCATACCAACAATTCTCGCTCGAGAATCCACAATCCTTGCTCCTCATCAAAATGTAGAGGCATTCTCTGGAAATGAATAAAGGAATAAAGACATAAGCAATTTAAATTGCTCAAGAGATGATCTGAAATGCAATTTATCAGTTGATAAATTCATTCATAGATGATCTTGTAAAGTTTAGTGAATAATGTTCACTTCTCATAATTTTGGGTCTTCCAATTAACTTTCCAAGTTTCATTTTGAAGTTTGTGGTTTCTTATTCTTACTGCTACATAGAAAAATAATTACCTGGCCCCATCCAATATCAAGTCCAGAAACTTCGACCGTAGAGCAGTTGCCCTCTTTCCAAGTTAAAGTAACAAGTTTCTTTCTGAGGCCTATCAGCTTCAAACAAGAAAGATAATCTATACTTAGTGTGAATTATAAGCACCGAAACATTTGTCTCTTAAGGTATAAACAGGTGAATAGAGAGAAAAGCATAATCTGGGTTCTAGATGCAACTATTCTCTGTTTGTATGATGGAGAATATTACTCACTATATCAGCAGTTGCACTTTTAATAGCATCCAACTTTGGGAAACATGATCGTTTACTCTGAGGAAAAAAATTGCAAAAAAAAGTAATTAGCTTCTTCAAAGATGGTAGCAGGTGATCTACCTCCGTTGTATCTTTCCCATGAATCTAATAAATGGCAAATTCCAGCGAAGGATGTGAAAACGAATAAATATATGTATGTCATGCCATCAGGACAAAGCACAGTAGCTCGAAGTTTACACTCTAAATAATAGCTTAAGATGCCACTCCCACACAACCAATGGCCTACCTAAGCCAGATAACTTTAACAATTGAGATTGAGGTTCTTGAGAATGTTCTGCAATGATGTGACTTACATTGCTGAATTAATTTTTACCAAAAACACTGCATACGAATTCACAATTTCATCAACCAGACAGCAAGCACAAAGTCAGTGCAGAATTCACAACTTCACGCACCCACTTTTGGGATCTTAACAAGCATGGACTATTCTTAGTGACCTAGAGGTATCCTGATCATAAGAACAACCTTCAACTGCAACAAGGACATATTACCAGAAGTAAATCGTGAGCTTCCTTGAGTTTATATCCCTGAACCCAGTACATGTATGCCATCTGTGATAGAAAAAATACACAGTCAATTCTCAAAGAAGATTCATCTACTACATCTGCAAAGTGTGAGTTTTTCATGAATGTTTTGAGTAAATGATAGAGGTCAAAGACAAATTTTGAACGTTAAGCATAGAAACATAACATGGGACAAACTAGCATACACACCACAGTAGCAGGAGCTCTTCCAAGACCAGCAGTACAATGGACGTATGTCACACCACCATTCTTGTTTATGGCCTTGAACAATTTACTAACAACAGCCGGGAGCCGTATACGCAAATCAAATGCATCAAAGTCCCTGAGATATCATATATTAGCAGCTGTCACAAGTGAAAATTCTTCAGTATAGCTCAATAGAGCTGCAAATTGGGCCAAGTGTATGTAATTTTTTTGGTTCTCTTCCTACAGAACTTAAACAATTTGGCAGGAATTTATCCACATCAGTAGAGATACCTTTCTCGGGAATTAACGGCTGATTTGTTACACAATATTTATCACTTGAGTGTAAGAAGTGGAACACACAAAGCAAACTGACTGATATACCAATAGCAATACATCAGTTACTATCTTAAACATACTATTGTCATTTCCAGATGAATTCAAGTTTTCAATATAGTCTATTTTACTCTTTATCATTCTTTTCACCTAGTCAAGTGGCTTAAATGCAATTAGCAGTTTAAAACTTTTATCCCCACTTCTATTCTAATATGTCAAAGAGTACGCACGCTTAACCTTATCTCTGCTCGTAAATGTTGAATATCGACACACATCTTGGCATAGTCTCTAATGGCACCAATATCTACCCCAAAATATCTGGAAATAGTAGTGATGGAATTACAGAAATATTCAGTTGTGAGGACCTTCTGGCCACAATTTTGCATGTTGATTATACAGCTAACGAACTGTGTCCATACGAAGAGATAAAATTTGTTTTATTCAAAATATTAACTACAGCAATGTTCTGAGACAAAGTCATCAAGGATACTCCAAATCTGGATCCTGCTGCAAACAAAATATAGTTTTCACACCAATTTCTTGAAGCTTGTCAACATCTTCAGGAGTCTTGGAGACAAAACATCATAAAAGAGAAAGTTAGAATCTATAGAACGGGGAAATAATTCCATATTGAATAATTCAAAAAGGAAAATCACCTGTAGGCACGATCCAACAATCAAGTCTGGACGAATGAAGTTATAGTTCATTCCTAATTCGTGCCTGTAGGTCAAAACTGTACCGTAGCATGTTAGAATAAGGTCACAGAACTTCTTCAGATGAAAGAAGAAAAATGTTAGAATAAGGTCATATAAATTCTTCAGATCAAAGAGTGTACTTTAACTATGTCTGAGCAGAAACACCAAAAACCTATATAAGTAGAACACTAAAACTAAATTCGAATATGACAATAAAAACAAACACAAGTTCATTTGTTAACCATGCACTTCCACAGCATTATATCTACTTGGAAAATTATGCAATAGTTGCGTGACCTCCTCCATAAGACAGCGGAAATACCCAGTTCCAAAAGCTTAAAATAGAACCATAATCCATGAAACTTACCAGCACCCATAGCTTCCGTCATGTTATGGCTATAAACTTCAGATTTCTCCTTCTCCTCTTTAACATTAGAACCACTGGTCTCAGTACTGGCTTTGGAACCAGAAACTGCCTATGAGCAAGAATACATTATAATAATCTCTCAGAAAAAATTATATAGTAAGGAAGCCAAGTCACTTCAACGTGAAACAGATTTTCATTAACAAAAGATGAAATCTGTTTCAACACCTGCATGTACCCTAAATATCATTATTTTTGACACTGAAAAAACAGTCAAGTGCTATAGAAGCTTTGTTTCACTCATGATGTTCATAATGTCCTTTTGTTCATCGAATACCAGAAAACATAAGAATTTGCAGTCGAAGACTTCTGGATAAGGCATGAAACTTTATACCCTTTGATTTATATCATAAACACTATACAACAACATACGCAGTTAGTCTCTTTATCTGCCTTATATGGAATTTGAACATTATTTATCTGCTTAGATGGAATTTGAACATTAGGCTCGTTAACTGCTCAAACTTATCACTCGTGTTCAATAATTCAAATTATCAAAAAATCAGGAGAGGGTTAGATTGAAATGGGATTCGTGTGCTAAGCTAAATGAAAGTGGAAAGCAACTTTCAAAAAGAGAGAACACTTTTTATGTGGAAAAGAAAATATGACCTAGCTTTTCAGATGAAAAGGATTCAAACATAACACAAATTTCATATTCTTTTCCCCTTCAAAGCAAAGAACATTCAAGGAAACAAAGATCATAAGAAAAGGTATCAAATGATGCCAGTACTTTTGGTAAGCATAGTATCGAGTAAAAGCCTACACACGCGCAATAAGAAAAAGGGTGTCCTAGATTAAGAGAATAAAACCAAGTACTGAAACTAGAGACTTTGTAAGCTCCGTTAAGATCAAAAACCAAAGGATTCTTTGAAACTACCTTCACAGACACACTCTGACAGATATCACCGGAATTCATTGTTCCCTGCATCACCAAATCGTCGGTCAGATTCGATTCAAATTCTTCCAAACAAACGAAAAAACACGCATACATCTACAGGCATGAGAATACCAACCACCATATTGACATTAACAGGGGCGATACAAAGCTTCCTCTGTTGACTGTTGAAGCCCTGTAATGGCATGGTGGAGGATCTGCATTTCCCAAAGAAAAAACCAATAATTGATTAAAACAACTACATGGGCCTATCAAAGATAGAGTCTTCAACGCACCTTGGAAGAGAATGGAGGCAATTCATCAGAAGAAATGGCAAAAAAGGAACAAAAATCTACAGAGAAAGAACAAGAGAGTGAAGAGTTCGTGACTGATATGTTTGTTCATAAGACCACTGCATATGTCACCCGTCAGTGTCGTACCTGTACGTGTCTTTTATTTAATATAGTTTCGTAAAGGGGATCGTCTTTTGAAAGATTCTCCGAAATGCCATTTCGATAGTTCTCCAGTTTGAAACAGTTGAGACACGTGAATGTCGGATCGGACGACATCAACTCCCGGTCGTATTGAACGGGTCGGACCTAGTGTTCTAAGTTGGATACTCTGCCTTTTGTTTCCTCTTTGATACAATGGGCCGGGGGGAATCCGGGATACTAGAATATCGGATCTGATATCCATATTGAACGGGTCGGACTCAGTGTTCTTTGGCTAATAATGCAAGTGTACGGATGAATAATCATTGCTTTTTTTTGGAAATTAATCAGCAATCATTGCTTTTTTTAATGTACATTATGTGTCCTAATTTCGCTGAACTAATCCGAAAATCCTAAGACATCCCTCTAAAAGTCTTAGAAGAGGTAAATCTAAAACACTAAGGTTTTTTAAGTTCTTACGTAGCCTGTACACTTCTACATACAAAGAGTTGTCACATACTGATTAGTCAGTTTCTGATTTATTACTGGCCATGCTCAAGCAGGTATGGGTATTTTGAGTTTCTAGTGATGCCATTTGGGCTGATTAATGTCCCAGCAGCTTTTATGGCCTTGATGAATAAGGTATTTCAGCCCTACCTAGATCGATTTGTAATTGTGTTCATTGATGATATCTTAGTGTATTCGAAGAGCAGAAAGGAATATACTGAGCATTTGAGGGTTATTTTACAGATTATGAGAGAAAAGCAGTTGTATGCCAAATTCAATAAGTGTGAATTTTTGTTGGAACAGGTTGTGTTTCTGGGACATATAGTGACTGGAGATGGCATACAGGTGGATCCAAAGAAGATTGAGGTAGTGATGAATTGGGAAGCTCCGAGAAATGTGTCTGAAATCTGAAGCTTCCTAAGATTGGCTGGATATTACTGGAGATTTGTCGAGGGGTTTTCCTTGATCTCGACCCCCCTGACAAAACTTCTGAGGAAGAATGTAGTGTTTAGATGGAATGAGGAGTGTCAGAAGAGCTTTGAGGAGCTTAAGCAGCGGTTGACTACCGCATCGGTGTTGACTATTCCATCCAAAACTAGAGGATATGTGGTGTACAGTGATGCATCGCATCAAGGATTGGGATGTGTATTGATGCAGCATGGCAAGGTGATCGCCT
>JAOQMS010000003.1:31665937-31691969 GCA_027563885.1 Erythroxylum longipes | reverse complement strand
TAAAATTTTTATTTTTAAATTATTTAAATAACATAATTTTATTAATAATTTGTTAATCAATATTATATAACTGATTAAATAAATTTATTTAATTAAAAATTATTTATCTTTAAGTTTTATATAACATGTAATTATTATTAGTGATAAAAATATAATTACATTAACGTTAACAATTAAACAGGTTTTTTGTTTTTATTTAAAAGAAAAACAAAAACGAAAAACAAAAAACGAAAATTAAAAAATACAATAAAAAACGGAAGTGGAATCAAACGACTGTAAATTTTTCAAGGAGTTTGATTATGTATTAGTGTTTTAACTTTTAACTAAGGAAACAGTTCCTGAGCCAGGACCTTCTGCTAAGTCATATAGATAAGATTAAACTTGATTAATTAGTCTAATCATAATGGTCAAACACTTTGATAAAGTTATTGTGTTAATTCTTTTAATGCTATTGGGACTCAAAACCACGTCAGAGAATTGGAAGATGGTGAGAAGTTACTAGCTACCGAGTAAGGATGACAATGAGTCGATAGTTCAGTTTGAATTCAGGCTCTAGTTCAATCAACTTGTTCAAAATGAAGTTGTTGTACTCTTTAGTTTACATAAGTTTAAAATTAAAACAATATCATTTTACTTATTTTTCTCTAAAGTAATATCATTTTAAATGAAAATTTGAGTTGTTTAGACCATTCGGGTTAAGTTTTTACTCAGTCTTATTTTAAATTTTTTTTCCTAAAATAACATCGTTTTGAACAAAGGATCAAGTTAGTTAAATTATTTGGATTAAACCTCGAGCTTGTCTCTAAAATTGAGTTCAATCTAATTTATGGGGAAAAGTAATTAGCCACTAAGTAAGGATAACAATTGGCCAATAGTTTGTTTTGAATATTAGCTCTAGTTTGATTGATTCATTCAAAACAATAGTTATTTTATTCTTAAATTTACAGAATTTTAAAATTAAAACGACGCCGTTTTAAAAATATTATTTAAAATAACATCATTTTGAATGAAATATCGAGTTGTTTAAACAAAGAATCAAGTTACTTGGATCATTCGAGTTATACCTTGAGTTGGCCTTCAAATCTAAATTCAATCTAAAGTCTGGTTAAATAGAACCTGACTCATTAACTTGAGCCTAACTTTAGTTCTTACTATTGAGCAAGCTTTAGTTAATTATTGATTAGTTTTTATTATTAATAATGAATCAGGTTGGATTAGATTTTTCAATTTTTAAATAAACTTTCATATATCTAAATTGGATTCAAACTGAACCAAAAAAACTTAGTTCGACAATATTCAAAAAGTTGCTTAGGTGTGTTAAGAGCAAGCTTTAGTTAATTATTGATTAGTTCTTATTGTTAATAATGAATCAGGTCCGATTAGATTTTTCTTTTTTTTTTTCAAATTTTAAGGCCCTTATGGGTGGTTAAGTTGGTAGAGTGAGAAGTATGGAGTTAAAAAGTTATGTGTTTGAATCTCTTTATTTATACTCTTTTGATCGAGTTTGTCATACAGGATTTGTCTATTGTAAAATATCTAATTGTCGTGATTTGCAGATTATTGCGTGAATCTAAAAATTTGCTCAGTGCATATTTAAAGGATAACACTTGTAGGTTCCTTCATTAAAAAAAAAGTGTTAAGATCAAAGTTTTTAAAATTTAAAATTGAACATAACTTTACGTTCCTTAAGAATATTTTAGCATAGGCTTGCAGAAAGGCACCAAATGTTGCCAGAGTGACAACTACTGACCAGTGACCAGATGTGCATGCCCTTTTAGCCTTAACAATCTGCCCGGAATCGTTGGTTGGACTCTTGAAGTATTATGTATGTGATTATTGTGTGTATGTTTAAATAATACCCACTTTTATGTATGTGATTATTGTGTGTGTATTTAATTAATTACCCACATGCTCGTGTCTTTTCGGTTCAATTATATTTTTGGTTTTTTTATTTTATTTTAAAAGTCTATAATTTATTTTTATAATATTTAAATTACTTAGTATTAATTATTAGATAGTGAGTCTTGTTCCTTTATGACCATAAGATCTCAGGTTCAAATCACGGAAACAATTTCTTTGTAAAATTTTAAAAGGAATAATGCGTATATTATAACCCTTCTCAGATCCCTGCAAACCAAGACGATTTGTACACTGGGGACGTTGACTTTTGAGAGTGAGCCTTAGAGCAATTAAAAAAGTTGCTCATTTGTGATCATAAAGTCACATGTTCAAGTCACAGAAACAATCTTTTTGTGAAAATATAAAGGAAAGACCGTGTACATTATGACTCTCCCAAAACCTTCACAAAGCGCGGAGCTTTGTGTATTGAGTACGTTGATTTTTAAAGGTAGGTCTTGGAGCAATTGGTAAAGTTGCTCCTTTGTAATCATAAGGTTTATGACCCTTCCTGTACCACCACAAAATAAAGAGCCTTATGTACTGGATACATTGACTTTTTGACTTAATATTTAGTTACTAACAAAAATTATAATCATGAAATAAAAATTATGTTTTAAAAACTGGATCGGAGGTTAAACTAGTAAGACAAGAAGTTTAAAGTTTAAAGTTTAAAAGGTTCAATTGATATTATACCGCCATAAAATTGATTAAAAATTAAATAAAAATGAAGAATTTGAAATATAATCGAAAAATTTGAAATTTAAATAAAATTTATTTATTTATTTTGATTTATAAAAATCAAATAGTCTATGAAAACTAGCTGATTATTTAATAAACTGATCAATTTTTAACAATAAATAATATTGAAATAAATCGAATTAAAAAGTTGGTCGGTTCAAGATTTTTACTGTTAAATCGACTAAACCGGTTCAGTTTTTTAATTATTGATAATAAATAAATGCTTCCTATAAAATTTAAATTTAAATAAAAATGTTATGTAACATTTTTGTTACTGTTGCATCATTTTATCAATTTTAAAATTTTGCATCATCTTTATATTATAAAGTTTAAAATTGTGAAGATTCATAATAAATAATAATAATAATGTATAGTTATGTAATGACGTATGAATGTTCCAGGAAACCTGTTTTTTCCATTTCCTTGCTGCATAAGGCAAGAATTTTTAACAATAATGGTCAAAAATGTACATCAGCCCATAAGAGTTATCTGGTAAAAACTCTCTTTCTATCGGCTTAACATGTATGTACGACGACGACGAATACCACGCCGATTAAGTAAAAATCTCTCTACATTTGGTATCTGGTGAGATTTAGTGTACGAAATCATAACCATAAGTAATAGAAAGGTTAGAATAGGTCGGCCGGTGACTCGGCTTATAATTCAACGGTTCACAAACGGGTCGAGCTAACTTAATTCGTTAATTTTTTTTTTTAAATTTCAAAACAATATCATTTTAAAGGTATCCATTTATCCGCAAAAGTAACCAGATTGGTTATAGTATAACTGACTATAGTCGATCCAAAGCTTACGTGACTTTTTTGACATCTTTAGTTTTGTAGTGGGAAATATGGCTTGCAAAAGTCAGTAGCAAATCGGAATCTTCTTTCCCTGTCAGTTTGACGTGGGAATGAGACGTGACAGTGTCCTCGATGATGAAAGCAAGTTTACTCTCTCTTTCAGCAAATTATAACCAAATTGACTCAATTATTTATTTTAATTGTATTAATATTTTAATATAGTTTGTGTTATTATTTTTTATTAATTTTTGTTGGTAGATTTGTTAATAATTTAAGTTTTTACAAATCATTTCCCATGTTTTCAAGCATTTTTTAAGACAAATTTAGTATAGAAGCTCCTCATTTTGTAAAGATGTATACACAATTTTACCTTTACATTAAAAAAAAATAATTTCTATGATTCGAACCTGTAACTTTTTAGTCATAATATATTTTATAAAAAAATTATTTTCGTAATTTAAACCTGTGACTTTTTGGTCACTGAGGGGAAATCATACTCGTAACTCAATGTTTGTTTTTGAGTATTTGAGTTTAATTAAAGACTAAGTCATAATTACATTTTTTAATTATAATTTTATTAAACTTAAGCATTTTATTCTTGCACAATTATCTTTTTAGAAGCAAACAAATTGTAAGATATTCGATTTAAAGACAAAATTAATATTAGAACACTGAACTTGATCTTGAATGTATATTTCTAAAATTTAATTTAATATGTAAAATATATAATTAAATTGATAAATTCTTATTAAATATATCTATCCCTTAATTAGTTAACACACCCTAAACCAACTTTAAGACAACACTTACTAAATAAACAAATATTAGAAACATTAACAACACTTTTCCTATCATAAATAAACATTATCAATTGACACTAATAAATAACATAAAAGATTATGTTATTAAGTATAGGAATAAAAGTTGGCCTAAAGTTTAGGTTTAGCCCGATTTGAGAAAGGAGGTCGGCTCGAGATTTGGCCGGACAACTCAAACTATTTATGCATTATATTACAAAACGATATCATTTTAATTTTAAATTTAAAGAATAAATTGTTTAAAATAAATTTTATTTTACATTTAAAATAAATTAACTAATTAAGTTATTTAGAACTCAACCGGACTTCATTCCAGTAGGAATATCAATGAATCGGACGGGTCTAAGCCGCAGATTAGGATGACATGTGACTTGGCCCATCATATTTTTTAAAATAATAAACGGGTCGGTCTGTACTATGCCTATAGCTTGATCGGGATAACCATAGTCGACATGTGATCCAATCAATTCGGGCCAAAATCGAACTGAGATTGGCCGGCCTAAATCTGATATCCCTGCGTACGAGGTTAATCATATAACTAGAACTCTACCGAACTTCATATCGGATTCATATCACATGCTTAGACCATCATTGACCTGCTCCAACCATAAATTACTGTCATTTATGTGGAAATAGTGTCGAAGCCTTCAACTCGCGTAGGACCTTACGACACGGCGCTCGCAAATGCCGTGAAATTTGGTGCCAAGTTGGAGGAAGGTTCGTTAATCAATGCGACCAAGAAAAGAATAAGATATGAACATAGCACGTCGTGACGTGGATGGGTTTGTGTTTTGTGTTGTCCATTCATAAATTATCGATTAAATTAAATTTAATTAAGTTATTCGTTAAAAATTTAATAAATTATTTATTTTAAATTTCGATACAGTAAAACTATGTGATTTTAGTTTGAAAATTATCACTATTTATAATATTACTTAATTATCAAATAATAGTTATTTAAAAATATTGAAATTAAAATAGAAAATGGATAAAATATGGAGGGACCACCCGGATGGAATGAAGTTATAAAAAAGATAAGAAGGAGAAATGATTAAAACCTTCCACTCCAAGCTTTTGAAATTTCAACTCCCCTCTCCACGACACCATCGCCATCGCCACCGCCATTCGGAAGCTTCCAATATTTCTTGGTCAAGTCATCGACGCTCGGCGCTACTTTACACGTTTGCTTTGGAAAAATTACATTTAAGAGGAAAAAAAAAAAAGACGTTGTGGAAAATTTCAAATTATAAGAGAAAGAGGACTCGTCTTCTTATTTTTTTATTGTTTACATCCTTCTAGATGATCAATTTTTAAAATCTTAAAAAATATTTTCAGATTTTTAGTTAATTTTTAATAATTAAGTTTTTACTTCAAAATCTTAAATATGCTCGTTAACAGTTAAATAGTATAAATAAAATTTTAAATTTATTATTATATTAAATATTTAATTAATTATTTCAAAAAATTGTCTATTAACTTAATTGATTTGCCGCCAAGGGGCTGGTCGAGTGGATGAAGTGAGAGGTATGAGGCCAAAAAATCTCGTATTTGAATCTTTTTATTTACGTTCTTTTGATCGAATCTGTCGTACAGGGTTTGATTAGTGCGGAGTACCCGATTGACATGATTTGCAGCTTAAAGTTTATCAAGTATGCATTTAAAAGATAGCGGTTACGAACTCCTCGTTTTTTTTTAATTAATCTTTTAGTATATTTATATACTCTCTTTAACAGTTAGAATAAGGCTGCCTACTTTTAGACTTTCCTAAATCTCATAGTTAATGGTATGCTGTATATAATATAAATAGGATTTAAAAAATTGAAACTTAATTTAACATGAGAAGTTTAACTAACACTTACAAAATTAAAAGTTTGGGGTTTTTTTTCTTCTTTATTTTGAAATTATTTAATGGCAAAAATACCAAAGCCGCCTAATGGTCAAGCCCCCAACTTGCCCTTGGACCGTGGAAAGTCGAGCTTTGAATTCAAGTTGAACGAACGCATGAGAGTGGATTACACACAATCCAAGCATACCGTAGTTGACTCTCTTAACTTATAGTTCAAAACAATTCCAAGTGGGAAACAACCACTAATTTTAAATAACATTTTTTATTAACATAATTAATTATTTTAAGGATTTCAAAATTAAACTGAATTAATCTTAATTTAAATCGGGCTAACTTATAAAAGAATAAAGATTTTTCATAATTTATTTATTACATTCATAAAATTATAACCCGAAACTTTAATTAAATAAAACAAAATCTCTTTTTATACCGATATGTTTTAATTAATTAAATTAATTTTAGTACTATTTAAGAAAATATTTTCTCAATTTTTGTTTTAGATATCTCCATTCATTAATTTTTTTATTAAATATAAAGCTTTTCATTTGATATAAAACCAAAGTCTTAAAGAAATAGTTTACAACAATAATAATAACGAGTCTAGAAAAATCTAGAATTATGTAATCTTTTGTTTTTTTTCGTTGTCGTTGTCATCATTCAGTTAGAGTCTCGTTAAGCGTGAGATATAATTAGCGTAGTCTTATATTTAATTAATAAAATTCACCAATTTTTTAAAAACAATTTAAGAAAATAATAATTTTGTAAGAATGAAGTGAAGCCTTCCCTGGATCCACTTACCTCAAGTGGTCCCCCATTCAACAACTTGATGATTAAAATAAGTTGCTACAATAAACATGAGGAGAAAAACGTGTCTTGGTGAGGACAACTTCATGTGACTAGTTGATTTGCCACCACTAGATAATACCTTTTTTTTTATAATAAGCTTTAATTTATAGTCTTACACTTTGATAATGTGCTGATTATTATATTTGAGTAAGTTTGGGTATAAAAATAAGAATATTCTAACTTATAATCCTAATCCTAGTCAATGTCTATTAAAAGGACGATGAATTAAATTTATTATTTTATTTTAATTTTTGCTTAAATTTGTAAAACTTTTAAAATTTTAACAATTCAATTAAAATGTTATTTTATTAATACTTTATCTTTTAAATTTATTTTTATTATAGTGACATTTAGAAAGAGTTATTTAATTATATTATCAAAATAAAATTTGAATCTCATATAATCATTATATATTCAAAAACTATGTAAATAAGATATTACTAATATTAAATTTGATTAAAAATTAAGTAAAATCAAAGAATTTAAAATATATTTTAAAAGAGATTTTTCTTACTTTTAAAATTTTAAAATTTAATTAAAAAAGAAAATTATCGAATAAAAATTAGTTTATTTATTTTGATTTATAAAAATTGTTATTTTAAAAAATTGATTAATTAATTAATAAATTAATCAATCTTACGTAATTTTTAGGACTAAACCAACTTAATTTTTTATCTTATCCAAATATCAATCTTCACATACTCTATTAATTTGAATTATAAAAATTTAAAAGTTTGAATACTTTCACTTACAATTCATTATTCTTTTTTTTTTAAGTCCATGAAGTGTCATATTAGAATCTCAATTATGGAAAGGCACCTTGAAGGCATCTATACTCAGACTAATTCTCACTCGCACCAAGTCAGCCCATAAGAGATAAAGTGTTAGCTAAACAGGTTTTTCCATTTATAAGGCTCGAATTTAAAACCTCTAGTTAAGGGATAAGAGTGCTGAATCACTTACACTTATCATATTTGGTTACAATTCATTATTCTTTAATAGAAAGCAATTAAGACCTCAAATTCAGCCATAAATGCCAAAACCCTACCTTATAATTCCAATGTAACGCCTCTTGAATTCAAATTATACCTCAATATTTTTACGTCATTGACCGGCGGGACATCACCCTTTCTTTCCACACTCTCCACGTGTGAAAACCCTCCCTCGTTATCTCCAACTTGTCCCCCATTGGAGGCGAGTGTATTCCACTCAATTTACCCGCGCGTGTTCATAAAATCCAGAGACCCCCCTAAACTCTCCAGTCCTATTCACATGTAAGAATCTAAATTTCTTGCGAAGACTTAGCTTACCTCTCCACTAATCACTATTTGTTTATATATATTGTTCCAGGTAAGGTCTTCTTCTGCAACTACACACCCCAAAACGAGACCTCCTCTTTTTTTCTATAAAAGCCACCGCTACAACAGCCGTCATCGACGCCGGTTTCTCTCTCTAAATTTTCGTCTCAGAAAACCGGTAATTTTTGCACTAACGGACAAGGAAGGAGAATAAAAGTTGAAGAAAATCACAGCTCATCCCAAAAACGTCGGTCTTTCTAAAGCCCAAGTAACACCGAAAACAGGAAACTTTTGAAAAAAAGAAGGGTAAAGAACGAAACTTTATCCGAATTGGCTAAAAGGGTTTGCTTTAATTTCCAAGAGAAGTAATGGGGCAAGTTCGTGTGATCGAGTTGTGATAGTGAGTGGGTTGGTTGTTTGGTTAAGAGTCAATTATGGGGATTCCAGCGAATGGTGTTGCCGGTGGCGGAGGCAGTGGAAATGGTGCGGCGGGTGGATGGAGTTGCTGTGATATGAGCATCAAGTGTTGGTGTAAGTGGAGGTGCGAGCAAAAGCATCACTACCATAGATTTCTGTCTCCATTTTCTTCCGGTTTTGTGTTCTTTTTAGGCTGTTTGGTTTTGTACGGATCGATTGGTATGTTCTATCTTTGGCTTGCGTTCAATAAGCCATATGTACATGCTGGTACTGGTATGGACTTCAGCTCCTTCGGTTGTCAAGAGGACAATGAGGGTTCGTGGTCTGTTGGTGTGTTCTATGGAGATTCTCCTTTCTCTCTAAAACCAATTGAAGCTGTAAGTTCTTTTTTGTTAATTTGTCTCCTTTCTCTGCTTTCCTCTGTCGAATTGATGCTTTTTTGGTAAGTGTCAAGTCGGTTTTCCGAAATTCTTGTTCATTGGAAGACTAAAGGAAGTTTTTTATTTTGTTTTCTGACGGAAACAAAGTAGTTTTTGATAATTTCTACACCGAAAAAAAAAAAACTTCTGTACATGTTATTGCTTTTTTTAAAAATCACTTTAGGTTCGTACATAGTAATTACCACTCTTGTCCATCTGGCTCTGACGTCCTTGTGTGATGGTATACTTTCTAAATACTGTTTTTTTTTTTCAGAACAGTGATTGTTTTTGGACTCCAACTCTTTTGATATTTTTAATAGCTCCTTACTGGTTTCGCTCTGCATCAAAACTACTGCCTTGAGATTTCACAGTTTTCTGCAGAAATACTTGTTCATTTTATCACACTTGTTTGATCTTTGTTCACCTTAATATGCAGATAATTGCCTGTTAACAAAGAACAAAAGACAGTTTTTGAGTTGTGTTCTTTTATGTACTTAAGTTCGGTTTCTTTTTTAATAGATGAATGTATGGAAAAATGAAAGTTCAGCCTGGCCAGTGGCTAACCCAGTTGTCACCTGCGCTTCCGTTTCTAATGCTGGTTTTCCTAGCAATTTTGTTGCTGATCCTTTCCTTTATGTTCAGGTAAATGTTTGTCCATTTTCTACTTTTTATAATCTGGAACTTCTGTCTTTTTCATTGTTCATATTTGGGCTTGCTTGTTGATACAAAGTAATATAAAAATTTCCCCTCTATTTGTTTGGGGAAAAAAAATCACTTACTCAACATCATCTTCTTGTACTCTCTGTCACTTCTGGTGTATATGCAACCTTGTTTTGGGACGAAAGTTGCTGGCACGGTTGTTACCGTTTCAACCATAGAAGGCCTGCGGTGTGTGTTTATTTTGGTTGGTTCTTGGTTCTTGATCTTGATAAGGACCTAGTAGCTTTGAAGAATGGTGAAATTATGTGACCTGGTCATGCAAATATTGAATTTACTTGTTGGTGGTCCTGAGGAACTAATAAATATAACAATAAGAAAATTGGACTTTTGGCCAGGTTGTTGACCTCTTCTTTTAATCTTTCTGTTTGAAAAGTTCAAATCCTTTATGAATCTGTGGTCTTTAGGGACCAGCTCCTTGGCCTTTTTCTGGGTCCTATCAGTAGTGCTAGGATGTATAGTTTTTTGTTCCAGAGATGTTATTGTTAATAAGCTTTATTTTGTTATGAAAATGATCTTCATTTTGCTTATATTGACTCGATTCAGGGAGATACTCTGTTCTTATTTTATGAAACAAAGAACTCAATCACCATGCAAGGCGATATCGGAGTTGCAAAAAGTACTGATAAAGGAGCATCGTGGCAACAACTGGGCATTGCTCTGGACGAGGATTGGCATCTTTCTTATCCCTTCGTATTTGAATACCTCGGCCAAGTAATACTATAATCCTTCTGCATGCAATCATCCTTTGATTCATTTTGGCTCCTTACTCTTCAGTGTTTATGTCAGTATATACCAGTTACAAAAGCTGATGTCCATGGTGCTAATGGTATCTCCTAAAATGAAACTAACACGAATCGTTTTAAGTGGGTGGTCACAGATTGTTTGATACAATGTAGCATGAATGCCAAATATGGAACTATATAGTTTTAAAAGCTAAAACAGTTCAGATAGCCACCATGTTCACTGATATTTTTTCTTTTGATGTGTGTTTTTGCAATGTTTGTATTAGGTTCTAACACTTTGTTACGGAGTCTATCATGGCTGTACAAGTTGAGCCTAGTAGTAACAGTGGAGTTTGGTTTTATAAGCTTTTTCCGTCTGTTTATTATTTACTCTGTCTTGCAGATATACATGATGCCTGAGAGCAGTCAGAAAGGGGATCTTCGTCTTTATCGAGCAGTAGATTTTCCACTGCAGTGGACACTGGAGAAAATTCTTATAAAGAAGCCCCTCATCGACTCCTTTATCGTTAATCATAGTGGAGAATATTGGCTTTTTGGTTCAGATCATAGTGGATTTGCAGCAAAAAAGAACGGACAACTGGAGATCTGGTATAGCAACTCACCCTTGGGTCCTTGGAAACCACATAAGAAGAACCCCATTCATAACGTTGATAAGAGCATGGGAGCAAGAAATGGGGGTCGACCATTTATGCATGATGGAAATCTTTATCGCATTGGCCAAGACTGCGGTGAGACATATGGACGAAGAGTTCGTGTCTTCAAAGTGGACGTACTTACCAAAGATGATTATAAAGAAGTTGAAATTCCCTTGGGTTTTGAAGAGTCAAAGAAGGGAAGAAATGCTTGGAACAGTGCTCGTTACCACCATCTTGATGTGCAGCAGCTAAATTCTGGTGAGTGGATAGCGGTTATGGACGGAGACCGTGTCCCTTCAGGAGACCGAACACGTCGGTTTATCGTTGGCTGTGCTTCAATTGCAGCTGTTGCTGCAATTGTTGTATTATCTGGCGTGCTGCTTGGAGCTGTGAATTGTATCATCCCTCTCAACTGGTGTTCGTATTATTCAGGCAAGAGAAGTGATATACCTTTTGTTTGGGAAAGATCAACAATTTTCTCTTCAAAGTTGAGACGGTTTTGCAGCCGCTTAAACAGAGCGCCATTGTCTCTCCGAGGAAAAATAAAGCCAAGTACATGGGCAGGAAAACTGGTTCTCACTGTCTTGTTCATGGTTGGAATTGCATTAATGTGCTTAGGTGTCAAATATATCTACGGTGGCAATGGTGCTGAAAAGGCTTACCCTATAAATGGTTACTACTCTCAGTTCACTTTATTGACAATGACTTACGATGCTCGCCTTTGGAATTTGAAGATGTACATAAAGCATTATTCAAAGTGCTCCTCAGTCAAAGAGATTGTTGTAGTATGGAACAAAGGAATACCTCCCGAATCAGATGATCTGGACTCAAAAGTGCCAGTTAGGATCAGAGTAGAAGATCAGAACTCATTAAATAATCGGTTCAAAAAGGATCCGATGATTAATACTCGTGCTGTCCTCGAGTTGGATGATGACATTATGATGAGTTGTGATGACATAGAACGTGGTTTCAATGTGTGGCGTAAGCACCCAGATAGAATTGTTGGATTCTATCCCCGCCTCGTCTGGGGAAGTCCGTTGAAGTATCGGCCTGAAAAATTCGCACGGACTCACAAAGGTTACAACATGATTCTTACTGGAGCAGCTTTCATTGATGGGAAAGTAGCTTTCGACAGGTATTGGAGTGAGGAAGCTAAGGCAGGTAGACAACTGGTGGACAAAATTTTCAACTGTGAGGATGTACTGCTAAACTATTTATACGCAAATGCTAGCTCATCCAAGACTGTTGAATATGTGAGACCCGCATGGACCATAGACACATCAAAACTTTCAGGTGTTGCAATTAGCAGGAACACACAAGATCACTACAGGATAAGAAGTAATTGCCTCGAGAGATTCTCCAAGATGTACGGAAGTTTGGCTGGTAGAAAATGGAAGTTTGGAGGGCGAGAAGATGGCTGGGACTTATAGTACAAGGTTATCAATCTCTCATTCTTCTGTCGACCTGTTCAGTAAATTCTTCTCTCCCATCTCTATAGGTTTCCTACACCCCCTTTGGGAGATTTTCGTGGTGGTGGGGTGTGTCCTTTTTGATAGTTTGCAAGATGTACATTTAGTAATCTTTCTGATTTGTTCCAACATGTATATTATTGGTACGTTTGAGTTCGGCTTCTTGTTGTTGACTTTGGATCCATGTTATGTAGTTACTAGGATTTTACAGAAAGATGGTTCCATTACAGTGGGAAGGGAAACACTAGACTCATTATTTTTTCCGACCACTTTAAGTTCTTGTCAAGTTTCATGTATAGTCTAAATCTCTATCATGCATTATAGGTTCATCCATGTTTTTTGGACAAACTATTGAGTTGGAATGGTCCTGTAGAGGAAGAACATACTCTTTGGACCACTTAGGACAACTTTACAGGCATGCTTTTCTTCCTGTCTTCGTCAAAAAACCAGACTATTGGTACTTAAGATGCACTCTCGTCTCACGTTCTGATTGTAGTACTTGTCTTCTATCGACCTGGCAAATTAGTGCCTATCCTAAGTAGCTTTTTTGGGTTTGGTCAAGTATACTAAATCAGTCGGCTCTGGTCTAACTTATCTCAAAGTTAACCCGAAGTTAATAATTCAAGTTAAGTTCGATCACACTAACGTTTGGGTATTTCTTCAATGAAATTCATGTTTGAAACTACAATTACAAAACTGAATCGGATCGTGCGGTATTAATTAATTAATTGACAAATTTTGTAAATTAATCAATTTTTATAAATTAAAATAAAATAAATTAAAATTACGTAAATTAATCAATTTTACAAGTTAAAAAACGATACAGATGAATTATACTAGTTAGGAATGTCGTGTTAAACAAAAATTAATATTAAAACGAATTGTATTGTATCGAATATGCGGTGAAATCTTAATTTGTGTGAACCGACATGAAATTTTTTTAAAAATATTAAATAGTATCAAATCATAATTTTAAACTAAAAATGTTTAACTAAAAATTTAAAAATATTTTAATTAAAAATAAAAATTTATTTATAGGGGATAAAATTATTTAATCAATATTATTAAAATTAATTATATATATAATTGAGTAATTACGTTATAATTTTAAAAAAATCAAAACACTGTGTCGTGATAAAGTCAACATATCCCGAGCTATGTCTCCCAAGCTTAGCCTAATTTGCATTGCTGGTATCGACCAATAATCCATAAATAGTCAACCAGAACCGATCTTCTTGTAATATTATTTTAAAAATGATTGTTACCTGTTATTATCACCGGTTCATGTAGTTTGGATCTTTACCAAAAGGCCGGCCTGCGTGATTATATATAAATTGCTTTACGATCAGTTAAAATAAATAACTCAATATTTATTATTATGCGATATTAACAAAGTTGATATTATTATATTCTTCTTTTTCATGGTTTTATTAAAAAATAACAAATTCTAAAATGTCCGTATTTTAAAGTAATGATTAAAAATTTTAACAAGTTTAGTCGATTTAAACGTGAAAATTTTGAATTGATTAATTTTTCGGTTTAGTTTAATGTTAAAAACTAATCAATTTATTAATTAAATTAGTTAATTTTTATAAATTAATAAGTTCTTATAAATCAATTTTTTTATTTAACACTTTTTTTCAATCAAATTTTAAATTCTTTTATGCGTAATGACAATTTTTTCAATTATATTTCAAATTATTTAATTTTACTCAATCTTTAGGCAGTTTTATGATAGTTTACTATCAAGTGAGCCTTTTAAACTTTTTATCTTACATGTTTAACTTAGTTTAGTTAAACCTTATTTTTAACCTTAACAACTTAGTTTAAAATACTAGCTCTGTTAATATTTTACTAATTTGATTAATATAATCTTCTTTTGAAGTAAATTTTTTTTGATTTAGTTAAAATTTAAAATATTTCTAATTTTTAAAATTGATTAAAAATTCTTTGTAATTATTATTATTATTTTAAATATTAATCTTAAACATTTGTTAATAAATAATAAAAAATAAATATGACATGAATAAATGTGGACTAATTAAATATTGCTAATGTGGTGGTCGAACTCAATTCTTAAATTTGAATCAAACTAAATATTTTCGATCAAATTAATTACTTATTAAAATTATTTTACATTATTAATTCGTATTAAGTTTAATTATTTGAGCTTAAAATTATGTTGAATTCTCGTGTTAAAGAGGCGAGATTAAATTACAACTTTTAATAATTTTAAGGATTTTATTTTAAAAAATAGTTAAATTACACAACAGTTCTATCTTTTTAATCCTAAATTTTTAGTTATACATACTATTTAAAAAAAAATTATTTATTTAAAGATAGGGAATGAATTAGATAACCAAAATGAATGAAAAATGTGAACATAAACAAGAATGAAAACGTGAGATAAGTGAATGTATTGTAACCTAATCATCATTCCATTCCATGTGCCAGTGTTCTTCTTCTCTTTTTCAATTCCCCCACAACATACCTCAATTATCCCAAACAAATTTCACCTCTTTAAGCATTCTAGGGTTTTGAATTTCTACTTTTTTGGCACCACCAATTCTAAAAGCTGATCACATTCAGATTATAATATATGCAATACACATTTGCCTATATATAGTTATTAGTCCTTAGGAGAATCTTATTCAACTTTTCTTTATCAGTCAATTTAAAGGTTCAAACTTTCCCTCTGATTCTGATCCAGTGGCTTCTCTTTTGACTTGGAAACTCTATTCCCAAGATTCCCAGAGAGGGAAAGTATGTTTTTTTTGTAATTTATTTCCTCTATCCCTATTGTGGGTATTCTTGCTATCTGTTATTCTCGTTATGCCAATATTGATAATTTGGTTGGACATAGAACAGAGGAAGAGAAAAAGACATGTTGGCAATGGAGAAGGATTTTGATTCGAAGCTAAGGATTGAAAGCAGCGATTCTCCTTCTTCATCATCGTCTTCCACATCTTCTAATAATGAGAACGTATTGAGATCTAAGAGCTTTGCTTTTAGAGCTCCACAGGAGAATTTTTCTATTCAGGATTTTGAGCTCGGCAAGATCTACGGTGTTGGTTCTTATTCAAAGGTTTGGTGTTTTGATGCCTTATTTGTTTTTTCACAATTGTGGGGGTTCCTTGTTTTGGCTTTTTTTTTTTTAATCGAATTAGATTGGTGGGTTTTGTTTCTTTTCCCAAGGGAATGATTAAATGTCGTGCTGTGGTAATCATTTGATACCAACTTATAAAGCTTATATCTTTTCAAATGCTTAAACTTGCATTAAGTTAGTGGTGATTATGACAATACATGAAATGTTTTGATCTTTGTCTTTCCATGCGGGAGAATTTATTTCTACGCAGACCATATGGGAACTGTAATATGGTTTGGTTCGGAGGGGAATTTTGTAGGAGGGGAGTATCGTGATATAAGCTTCAAACCATAAGAATCTAAGCCTAATCGTAGATGAAGTGGTTAAACTCTTGTATGATAAATGAAGAAGTTGATGCTGAATTGGAAATTAGAACTTGATTTTTAAGGACAATCGAGGTCTGAGTTGTTGGGAAACAAGAGAAATATCATTCTTCTGCTTTGATGTTCTCGGTGTGCGGATATTACTTCACCTATGTTTCTTTGCTCAAGATCGTGGAGCTTTGAGATTGGTCTTGCGTGTTACTTTCTCTGAAAATCGTATTCATGACATTTTCAGGTTGTGAGAGCAAAGAAGAAGGATACAGGAGGTGTATTTGCCATGAAGATCATGGACAAGAAGTTCATCACCAAAGAAAATAAAACTGCTTATGTGAAGTTGGAGCGCATTGTGCTTGATCAGTTGGATCATCCTGGAGTTGTGCGGCTATATTTTACTTTTCAAGATTCTTTATCCTTATGTGGGTTCCTTGAAGCCGTGTATCTCATTTTTCTGTTCTTTGTATCTCTTTTGCTTTTACTAGTTTTCTTCAAGAGGAAAAGATGAGCCTTATGATGTTGGTTTCTTTGTGGAAATCTGTAGATATGGCACTTGAATCCTGTGAAGGTGGAGAACTTTTTGACCAAATAACAAGAGTAAGTCATTTACAGAAGAAACTTTTTACGAGCATTCTTTTCTTCGTTCTTCTTCCCTCTCCTTGCTAAGTGGTATGTTGTTTGAGCCAGTTTGGATATCATCATTTCAGTTTCTGTTGGCTTATGCAGAAAGGCCGGTTATTGGAGGATGAAGCTCGTTTCTATGCTGCAGAAGTTGTTGATGCTCTCGAATACATACACAGTATGGGATTAATACATCGAGATATTAAGGTAATGTCCTATTACTTTGTGTAGTCATCTGAAAAATTCTAAGACTTGCTTTCTTGCAGCCAGAGAACTTGTTACTTACCGCAGAAGGCCACATCAAAATTGCTGATTTTGGAAGTGTGAAGCCCATGCAAGATAGCCGTATCACTGTTCTTCCCAATGCATCATCCGGTAGTTCTAGAGTTTAACTACAGTGTAAGTGTTTTGGCTGTACCATTCAGTCTTGGGTTTAAAGTGTTTTTATTTGATACCCTATCCAGATGATAAGGCTTGCACATTTGTGGGTACTGCTGCTTATGTGCCTCCTGAAGTTCTGAACTCTTCTCCAGCAACTTTTGGGTACGAGACATCCTTGATACACTAGTAGCTTGAAAGATTGAAATAAAAGAATTAGGGTGATTGAATTCTGGTCAAATCTTTTGAAACTGGATTTATTCTAGCTGATGTCTTGCTTCTCGGAATAACCTTTTTCTTTTTTTGACCAATTAAAACAGAAATGATCTCTGGGCACTTGGCTGCATCTTGTATCAGATGCTTTCAGGAACTTCACCATTCAAAGATGCAAGTGAATGGCTCATATTCCAAAGAATTATAGCCAGGGACGTTAGGTTTCCTGATTACTTTTCAGATGAAGCAAGAGATTTAATTGATGGGTTATTGGTAAGCGATAAATAGACACTTTTTCACATTTGCTATGAATCGTTAACAGTTCAATAATGTGTGCATATTGTCTTTGGTTCACTGCCTGAAGAAAAGGGCTTTGCAATTCTAACTTCATTATTGTTTTGTGCATTCCACGATCCTATCTTTGTAGTATGCAACACAATCTGGATGTTGATCTTATAAACTTTTTAATACACATCACTAAGGACTAGTAGCTATCTTCTGCCTACTGAGCCACAAAGTTTTGGTTTTATATAAATTCCCATGTTGTCTGGGTTTTATGAAGTTCGTTATTGCAGCATTTGATTTGTTTTATAATCATGATATAGGATACAGATCCCTGCAGAAGACCAGGCGCTGGACTTGATGGTTATGCTGCACTCAAGATGCATCCTTTCTTTAAGGAAATTGATTGGAATAACTTAAGAGAACAAACCCCACCAAAGCTTGCTTTGAATCAAGTGGTATGACTTTCAGTGTGGTTAAATATATCATCTGTGGAAAGATTTGTTTTGGGTCCATATTTCCCAGTTTGTCTTATTATCATTTAAACATGTTGATCTCTTGCTTTGTTCTTTTTAGGCACATTCTGGTGGGGGTGGCCGGGGTCATGACAATGATTCTTCTTGGAACCCTTCGCATATTGGGGATAACACAGCTGTACAAAATGATGGAAGTCTTGCAGTCTCACAATCTGCTGAACTGTCTGGACATATAACTAGGCTTGCCTCAATTGACTCCTTTGATTCTAAATGGTAATGGCTCAACAAATTTATCCTTTAAGGTTTTATTCTCCTAACTTGGTTTCAACATTTTAAATCCACAACCAATCTCAATACCATCTCTAGACTTCTAAAGTTGTGGTTTATATGTTTCTTATGTTAGGTTTAGGTACCCATGATACATGATCTGACGAATACCTTATATGTTATCAGGCAGCAGTTTCTGGATCCGGGTGAATCTGTTCTTATGATCTCAATGGTGAAGAAACTGCAGAAATTGACTACCAAGAAGGTGCAACTTATACTCACCAACAAACCAAAATTGATTTATGTGGATCCTTCAAAATTAGTGGTAAAAGGCAACATAATTTGGTCGGATAATTCTGATGACCTCAGTTTTCAAGTTACAAGTCCATCCCATTTCAAGATCTGTACGGTATGCATTTTATGCTCTGCTTTTCCCTGTTTGTTTTATGCACGGGAATGACCAAGCATTTAATCTATTAGACCGTCTCGTCAAACTCAATATCTTGAAATTGTATGCTATAACTAGAATTCTGTAACTTATCACGTATACTCCTAACTTGTTCAGCATTCGCATCCTTGTACTTAATGATTTTAAATACAAATCTCTAAATTCGGATGATTGTTGCACATTCTGTTTTTCTACTGGTTCAGCCAAAGAAGGTGATGTCATTTGAAGACACAAAACAGAGAGCATGGCAATGGAAAAAAGCAATTGAGGGTCTTCAAAACCGGTGAAAATCTTTCCATGGTTTTGGAGATGTATTCTTTGATTTCATGCTGTCCCTGAAGAAATGCAGGGATGTGCGAAATGGTCAACACCTCCTGATTAGCCAAGGATTGTTTATATTCTGAAAGAGATTAAGTTACAGATTCAGCTTCTTCAATTTGCAAAGCTGCCCACTTAGCCCTCCTTAGACCCTCCCTTCTTGCTTAGAACTGAATTTGTAATGAAGGTTCTTTGGCTGTTGTTACTTCACTCTTTTTTTCTTTTTCACTTCTTTGAAATCAATACACAATTTTGTGTCCTAATTGCAGGGTTTGTAGGGGGGGCACGTAGGTGCTTGACTTGTTTAATGTATTTCACTTACATGCCATTAATGAGAAGTTCTTTCTTCGAATTTTTCTAAATGTTGCATTGACTGGACTAATTACTTCCATTCTAGATGGCTTCTAGCATTCTTCTCTGCTCATGTTGTGAAATGGGATAAGATAGAAAAAAAAAAAAAAACTTCTTTTTCCAGAGGACACGGCATGGCAGTGATATACTGGAACTGCTGTGTCAAAGGTGATGTAAGTTTTGCAGCAAGTACTTCCTTGCATAATCTGCAGAGCGCAAACTTGTCTTGCTGCTATGTGCTAACAGCAACCTATGTCTTAAAATATGGTTTTCTGTCCTCCTATGATGTTAGAATTGATGAGATTTGCCCCTTACGGGGTAGCCTAGTGGTAGAAAGAGTGAGAGAATTGTGTGGAGGTTGTGGGTTCGAACCCGGGAAGAAGCAACCTTTATTTAAGGTGATGTAATCCTACTGGTAGTAGTCCATCTTTTGAAGCAGGATTAGTTGGGCAAAGCCCGGAACTTGAGTTATATAAAAAAAAAAGAATTGATGAGATTTAATAAATCAAAGTATAACAGACCTTAAAGATTCCATAGTTTTGAATAGTAGTCCTATTAAACTGTATCTATCGCTGGCCATAACTTATTTGTTTGCTTATATAACCGAGAAATTTTAGCCACTGATTTTTCTTTCAAACTCCGAAGTCATCAGCAAAAGAGGGCCTTCGACAAAAACATGCGTGACGCCAAACTTGATCATTTCAGTGGCTGCTGGAATATCAAAGACACTTTCTTGGACTAAAATTTTCATACCCTTTAGTTTTCTGATTATCAAATTATAATTACTCTTCTAGATTACAACACTTGGTAATCAGCTATTCTCGTCTACTCTTGAAGCCTACGGTACCATCAGAACTGTATTTGCTGACCAATTAAGCTTATATATAGCAGTTCCTCGAACATGTTAAATCACACAAACATGGCTGCAGGACGAGTTAAATCATGCCTTTTGATGCAGGTTTTGTTTTCTTTGGCAATTATAAATGTATTATCAGCTTTTCCATCAAAACAGATGAAATCATTGGACATTATCAAAGAAGTGAACTACAAAGGGCCTTACCTCGGCCTGATAACAGTTTATCCACCTGAAGAGAAAGCTTTCTGGAAAACTGCAGCCTTCAAGCCTGACAAGAAACACCCATATGTTGATCTGTCAGGTAAGTGTGTCTCATTGAACATATGTGATCTTGCCACTGTTACAATGTCAATACAGTGAAATCCATTCACTGCCTGATGTTAAGTTACAGGACGACGGTTTCGAATTGGAAAGGTGCAGGGTAAAAAAGTTATCTATGTAAGATGTGGGGTTGGAATGGTAAGTACCAAAAAATGTTTGCTTTGCTCAAGCCTTGTTAGTAGTTGTGTTTTCAGGAAACGAGTTTGGTACTTTCCTTCTCTTCCATGTTAGTGGGTATCACATTGGAGGTATCACATTGGAGCTTCTTATGGTAAAACATGGGTTGTGTAGGATATGAAAACTGAAACAAACCTACTTGTCAGTGAACAGTGATGTCAAACCTTAAGTACGGTTAAAAGGGTGTCTACAGATCTTAGTAAAAGAAAGTAAAAGTGTGTCCAAAAACCATGTCACTGTAACTATGCCATTGTTTAAGTTACGTTTTGAATAGGTTAAAGCAGCTGCAGCGACACAACAGATGCTGGACGTGTTTGACATGAAAGGGGTTGTCCACTTTGGCATTGCAGGCAACTCAAACAATTCAATGTCCATTGGAGATGTTTCCATTCCCAAACAGCTTGCTCACACAGGCATTTGGGATTGGCTGGTAAATCAAATTAAGTCCTTTCTCTTCTTTACATCAATGCAATTTCACCTCATTTTCGTTTGACAGAATCCTGACGTAGTGTTACCTTCATACGATGCTGCTCATTTGGACTTTGGAAGTTACAATGTGCCAAAAGGACATGGAGTGAATCTTCTGGGACGAATTGGATATAGTAATGAACAATTATTTTCAGAGTCCAGGAAGCTAATACTGGAACAGAAATATTTTGGTTACAGATAAGCCCTAAGTGGCTTCAATTTTCAGCAGGCCTGGAGGTTGAACAGCTACTACTCCTCATTCCTTGGAATTCTTTTCTTTTGTGTTATAAATTATGATATTAATGGAAGTTTTGAGCTTATAACTTCAGGGGATGGAACTGGAAAGATGTGTTAACTCAAGTTTGTGCCTTCCACAACAACCCAAGGTAGTTGTTGGCTCAAGGGCTCAACAGCTAACATTTTTACAGACAATGCAGCTTACAGGGATTTCCTTTATCAGACATTTGCAGTTTCATCTGTAGACATGGAAAGTGGTGCTGTGGTCATGGTATGATCAAGCTTACCCCTTTCTGGTTCATTTTTAGCTTATATGAAGTAATAATAACCAGGTTTTAAAGACAAAATACACAAGATTTGAGGGCTGGTTTGGTTGTGGTTTCACGTTCAGACAAGCTTGTCAAATGGGTACCCTGTGATTGTGATCAGAGGCTTATCGGACTTGGCTGGAACTCAGAAGGGACACAACGCAATTCAGAAATATGGGTCACTTGCAGCTCTAAATGCTGCAAAAGTAGTAGTTCAATTCATTGCTAAGCTCCCAAGAGATGAATCTGGACGATGATCAACAGATTCCTTCTCTTCTCATGCATAATAAAAGTGTGGCATGCATTTTTTTTCCTATCGATAAAATTTGTAGCCGTTAACTCTCGGGGTTTATGTTGTATCTTCCCATCCAATAATCTCAATCAATTAGAATGTTGCACAACTATTCTCCTGATAGTAGTGAGGATGTATGAAGTAATTCTATAGCAGTTAGGTGCATGAGTTGTTTAGTGTATTTCACTTGCATTCCATTAATGAGAGGTTCTTTCGTCGAATTTTTCTAAAGTATATAATTCTAGATGGGTTATAGTTTCTTCACTGCTCATGTTGTGAAATGGGATAAGATAAAAAATGCTTCATTTTCCACAAGACATGGCATGGCAGTGATGCACTGGAACTGCTATATGTCAAAGGTGATGTCAGTTTTGCATTAAGTGTTCCCTGCATAATCTGCATAGCAGGGCTGGTCTTAACGTTTTATAGGCCCGGGTAAAGTGAAAAAATGCCCTAATAAATCGATAATATGTAAATTTTAAAAAGATATTTTTATTATTAAAATTTAATATTCATATATAAGTGACCCAATTTATAAATTTACATATTCAACAAAATATTAAATGATCATAACATCAGCTAATAATATTTGTACCATGTCAGTAATACACTGGCACTGTTATGTCAAAGGTGATGTCAGTTTTGCATTAAGTGATTCCTTGCATAATCTACGGAGCAGGCCGTTCTTAACGTTTTATAGGCCTTGAGCAAAGTAAAAAAAATTCCCTAATAAATCAACAATATATAAACATGTAAATTTTAAAAAATATTTTTATTATTAAAATTTAATATTTATATATAAGTGGCCCAATTTATAAGTCTACATATTCGACAAAATATTAAATGATCGTAACATTAGCTAATAGTATTTTACAAATATTATGGTAAAGGTCTAAATTATTAAATCAAATATTTTTAGTAACTTTTGAATTTAATTAACATTAGTGATTTTTTAATAAAAAATTTTCTTTTATAGGAATTAACATAATGGTAAATCTAGTAATCTAATGCTACCAACCTATTTATAAAAACCCAATCAAATACATCCAACTATTTACAGTCTTATTTAATTATCAAATAATTTTATTATTATTTAATTATCACAATATGTTTAATAGAATTATACAAATTTTTACAATAAATGAAACCATTTATGTAATTTTTGAATTGAGTAACTTAAAATTATTTGATTTAATAATATTATAACTAAAATTATGTGAACCTCTACAAAAACACAAATCTAATAATTCATATGACAAAGTATAATAAAAATTACAATTACAAAAATTAAATTATTTATTAATGATTAATTATATTTTTATAAATAATAAGTAATTTAAAAATAAAAAAGGAGAAACAGAAATAAACACAATATCATTTAATATTATGTTTTGATTTAAAATGTTAATATAATGTTCACGTTAATGACAAATTACAAATTAATTATAATATGTACAAATATCTAATAAGTTAAAAACAAATAAAAAATTAGAAACTTTACCTTTAAATTATCACTCAGAACTCAGAAGACATAACCGTGAAATTTTTTTACCACCAATTTTTAAGTTGAAATATCTTAGATTCATATGTTAGTGAAAATAAAAAAAATAGAATATAAGAAATATACTTAAATACTTTAAAGGTATTTATAAATATAACAAATTAAAGTTATATAGCTAATAAAGAAAACTATTTAGCTTCTAAAATTAAAAATTAACTCTAACTTTTTCAGTAATATGGCTAATAAAAGAAGCTATTTATAATTTACCGTTAACTTTTTCTTCTTTGAAGATCAAGAATTTATTATCCATGTAAATGAAAAGATGGTGTTCAAATGCATTAAAAGTGGGCCCTAACAAGAGTCGGCCGTTGTTAATTTATCCTTAAACCTATTTAAAGGCTACTATGCTTAACGAAGAGGCAAGCAGGGTCTTATCAAGAAAACATAGTTGCCAAATTAAAAAAAACAGCAGTAGCTGTAAGAGACTCTGTCGAGGACAGGTATCTTCCTTGTGTCGACATAGGGTCTTCAGAGAAAGGGGAGAACACGGTCAAGGAAAAAGAGTTGGCTTTCCTTGTGTCTTGACCCGTGAGTAGATCCTACGCTAGAGTACATAACAAGTTAGTATCAGAGCAATATGTCATCGGTGACTTGGAGAGCCTAGTCTGCAAATTGGAGGCTTTTATGCAAACTATGGCTGTCAGGTAGCCGGCGTTGGAAGAACTGATGGAGGAGCTCACATGTCATGTTCGTAGATCGGGAAAGGATTTACGAAGGGAAAATGCTGGTGATTCTAGCAATGGCAACCGGGGGAGTCGAAGCTGTTCAAAGGAGAGAATAAATGGGCAGGTCGGGGGTCAGTTGGTACCCCGCTACTCCAAGCTTGAAGTTCCAGCCTATAATAGGTCAGAAGACCCCTTGATATGGTTGAGGAAGTGCGGATAATTTTTTGGGAATCAAAAAATCAAAGAGGGAGAAAAAGTGGGATTGACAGCCTTCCATTTGATAGGGGAGGCACAGCTGTGGTTTTATCAGTTAAAGCAGGAGGAGTTTGAATTGGAGTGAGAAGGATTTTAAGAACTTTGTCTCGTAAGGTTTGGACCACCCATGAGCAATAATCCTTTAAGGGAGTTGGCTAATTTTAAACAAATAGGAAATGTACAAGATTGCTAGCGACAGTTTCAGTCCTTGTTAACAAGGACTACAGACTTGAACCCCTGTCAAATGGTGAATTTATTTACAACAGAACCAGTGGAGAGCCTTCGGATCAAGGTAGAGATATAATAGGCCCGTAATTTGGGAATGGCGATGAATATCGCATGAGCTTTAGAGAGGATCAATCGTGTATATTACAACGTAGCCCAAAATTTTTAGCTGGGTGGACCTTAAATCAGTTGCAATCATCGCTACTTCTGCTGGAAATCGAAGCATCAAAGGAGTGAGTGCAGGAGGGAAACCGGCAGGGTCAACTGCCAGCAGTTCAACCAGCACTTCAACTCCATTTTTCAAGTAATGGAGATCCTCTGTACTCACTATGGTGTACCTATTTTGTTCCATGCGATTTCAGCCATACAAATATGTGGGATCTACATGGGTCCTACATGGATCCTACACATTTGTATTGTTGAGATCGAGTGGAACAGAATAAGTACACTATAGTAGGTACAGAGGATCTGGTTCCTTTTTCAAGAGGCTTTTAAGGGCAAAGATGACAAAAAGAAGGGCTAAAGGGTTGTGTTTTAACTGCGATAAATCTTACTCAATCGGACGCAAGCGTAACAGGCTTTTTTGGATCGAATTGTCAGACTCAAATAATGAGTAGGAGGAAAGAGGTGGTAGGCGACTTGGAAATTTTGTTACATGCTATAAGTGAGATTTGGAGCTCACATACGATGCAATTGCAAGCACCATTGGCTGGGTGGCTGATGTGGTTATTGTTGGATTCGGAGAGACTCACAATTTTATTTGAGGGGGACTGAGGGAGTGACACCTAAAATTGGTATTAGAGTGACGGAGCGACCAAGATTACACATGGCAATGAAAAATGGAGAAAAAGCCCTCAGATTGGGTATCAGTAAGGCGGTGACTTCGTAAGTTGATTATGATTCTTTTACCCAATATTACAAATGCTGTACGAGATTTAGTATTGGATTAGTTTCTAGTATGGTACTATATTGTGCTAGTCAAAACGGGATATCATTTTAGGTAAAATTTTAAAATTATGAAATAGTTCCTAAATTTTTTTTAAAATTGAAAAATAGTCTATTGTTATATTAACAAGAGTTTGTGATAAGGAATCAACTAAGTAAAATTGAAACATGAAACAAAAAGTATATATTATTTAATTTACTATCAATTAAATATATTATATATTTAGTTAATTAAAATTAATTATTACTAAAATGATA
>JAOQMS010000003.1:31635926-31665837 GCA_027563885.1 Erythroxylum longipes | reverse complement strand
AGTTTAAGTTTAATAAATGACTTTTTATAGTTATAGGCAAATGGGTCAAAACTCATCTTTCTTGAAAGATTTGATTGAAATATTAAAAAATAGAAAAATTTCTCGATTGAATAGTCAACTTATTATTCACTATTTATTAATTAATAATAAAATATTAATTAATAATATGGTACAAACGATTTGATAGGTTTATGATCGAGCAGAAGTACACAAGAAGTCACTATGACCATTATGTCTGCTTTCACAAGCTACAAGATGGAACCTTTATTTATCTACTTTTATATGTTGATGATATACTTATAGTATGTAAAAGTAAAGTAGAGATTAAAAGATTGAAGACTCAACTGAGTAATGAATTTGAGATGAAGGACTTGGGATAAGCTCGGAAGATACTAGGTATGGAAATTGAAAGAGATAAAGCAAAAGGCAAGATTGGTATGTGTCAGAAGTAGTATTTGAAGAAGGTACTATAACGTTTCGGGATGAATGAAAATTCAAAACTAGTTAGTACACCTCTTGCTTTCATTTCAAACTTAGTGCATCTATGTCTCCTAACACAAATGAGGAGAGTCATTACATGACTCAAATTTCATATGCAAGTACTGTTGGTAGTTTGATGTATGCTATGGTGTGTACTAGGCCTAATATTTCACAAGTTGTTAGTATTGTCAGTAGATATATGCATAATCCAGGAAAAGGGCATTGGCAAGCTATGAAATGAATTTTACGGTATATTCTGGGTACTGTAGACGTTGGTTTATTGTTTCAGCAAGATGAAGTTACTAGTCAATGTGTTGTTGGATATGTGGATTCTGATTACGCAGGTGATTTTGACAACCGTAGGTCCACTACAGGTTTTGAAGTCACTCTTACTGAAAGTTCAGTGAGTTAGAGATCAACTTTGCAATCTACAATTGCTTTGTCGACTACTGAAGCATAATACATGGCAGTAACAGAAGCTATTAAAGAAGTTATCTAGCTTTAAGGGTTGCTTGATGACTTAGGGGTCCAACAGGACCATGTGGATATTAATTGCAACAGTCATAGCGCTATTCATTTAGCAAAGAATCAAGTTCATCATACACGTACGAAACACATTGATGTGAGGTTCCATTTTGTTCGCGAGATTATTAATGAGGGAGATATTCTTCTTCAGAAGATTGAGACCACTGACAATCCTGCTGATATGTTGACAAAACCAGTTTTGTTGCTCAAGTTTAAGCATTGCTTAGACTTGACTGACATTTGTAAAATTTGTTGATTGCCCTGTAGGGGATTGGGAGACAACCATTGGATTTCCACTTCGACAATTTGAACCAAGGTAGAGATTGTTGATTATTGTCTCAAACAATATTCAAAGTGGTGGTTTTCGGTGCAACAAGTTGGCCAGCTATATCCTTCACCCATGCTTCTCTATAAAACTAGAAGCATGACAACAGCTAAAGAGAGAGAAAAAAAGAGCCAAGAGGGAGAGAGAAAAATAGCAAGGAACAATTGTTTTATATTTTTTCAGTTTTCTCTTTCTAGTAGGAGTGTGTGAGCTTGTCTTAATTTGGGTCATTAGAAAATTGAGTGATAAGCACTATTGTATGCTCCCATTGATTGTAGTGAAATACTCTGTCGTCTCTAAATTGGATGTAGGTATTGTCGAACCAGTATAAAAATCTTGATGTTCTTATTGCTGTTTTATTTTTCACTCCAAAATTGATTAACGTTTCCACAAAACACTGACAACAAACACCCGTATGTTGATCTGCCAGGTAAGTGTGTCTCATTAAACATATGTGATATTGTCATACGGTGTCAATGCAGTGAAATCCATTCGCTGCCTGATGTTATGTTATAGGAAGACAGTTTCGAATTGGAAAGGTGTAGGGTAAGAAAGTTATCTATGTAAGATGTGGGGTAAGAATGGTAAGAACCGAAAAATGGTTGCTTTGCTCAAGCCTTGCTAGTCCTTGTGTTTTCAGGATACAAGCGTGGTACTACCCTTTTCTTCCATGTTAGTGGGTATCATATTGCAACTTCTTCAAGATAAAGCCTGGGTTGTGTAGGATATGAAAACTGAAACAAACCTACTTGTCAGTGAACAACGGTGATGTCAAACCTTAAGTACAGTTAAAAGAGTGTCTACAGATCTTAGTAAAAGAAAGTAAAAGTGTGTCCAAAAAAATGTCACTGCAATGCCATTGGTTAACGAGAGTTTGAATAGGTTAATGCAGCTGCAGCGACACAACAAATGCTGGACGTGTTTGAAAAGAAAGGGATTGTCCATTTCGGCATTGCAGGCAACTCAAACAATTCTATGTCCATTGGAGACGTTTCCATTCCCAAACAGCTTGCTCACACAGGCATTTGGGATTGGATGGCAAATCAAACCAAGTCCTTTCTCTTCTTTACATCAATGCAATTTCACCTCACTTCTGTATATAAAACTTTAGTTTGACAGAATCCTGACGGATCGTTACCTTCAAACGATGTTGCTCATTTGGACTTTGGAAGCTACAATGTGCCAAAAGGAGATGGACTGAATCTTCTGGGACAAATTGGATATAGTAATGAAAAATTATTTTTAGAGTCGGGGAAAGCTAATATCGTAACAGAAATATTTTGGTTACAGACAAGCCACCAGTGGCTTCAGTTTACAGCAGGCCTGGAGGTTGAACAACTACTACTCCTAATTCATTGGAATTCTTATCTTTTATGTTCAAACTTGTGATATTAACGGAAGGTTTTTTGCCTATAACTTCAGGGGATGGAACTAGAAAGATGTGTGAACTCAAGCTTGTGCCTTCCACAACCCAAGGTAGTTATTGGGCTCAAGGGCTCAACAACTAACATTTTTATACTCAACGCAGCTTACAGGGATTTCCTTTAATCAGACATTTGCAGTTTCAGCTGTAGATAGGGAAAATGGTGCTGTGGTCATGGTATGATCAAGCTTGATCCCTTTCTGGTTTGTGTTTATCTTATATGGAGTAATAATAACACAAGTTTTTAAGACAAACTTACAAGATTTGATGGTTGGTTGGTTGTGGTTTCATGTTCAGACTAGCTTATCAAATGGGTGCCCCGTGATTGTGATCAGAGGTCTATCAGACTCGGCTGGATCCCGGAAGGGGCAGAACGCAATTCATACATTTAGGTCACTTGCAGCTTTAAATGCAGCAAAAAGTAGTAGTTCTGTTAGATATAAGGTATATATCTTTTTATTTTATTTTAGCATCTTATTTATTAATTGGACATATAAGATATTAATTGGACTTGAACTTAAAGTGATGTGGTTGTTACACTTATATCTGAAACAGAATTCTGCATAAAGTGACAGTCTATCATTATCATGTTTGTGTTTCATATGTGTACTACCAGATTTTTTGGGACGAGGATCAAGAAAATTGTTTTAAGTAATAAGTGAGTGGGTCTTCAGGGAATTGGGTGTGCATCTCTCCATCTTGACGGTGTAGTTGTGAATCAGGCGGTTTTTGCGTTAATGGTGTAGTTGTGAATTAGGTGGTTTGTGTTGGTGAGTAAAAAGAAGAAAATTTGACTTTATTCTTGGTGTGTGCGTGAGTTACAAAGGTGGTTTTTGGTAAGGAAAGAAAAGATACGTAGGTGTCTTCCATTAGACTTGGTTGCCGCCATATGAGATATTGAAGATATTAGAATCGCTGCAGAAATACATGGTGTGGTCCTTTGGTGAATAACATATAAGACTAGCTACAGCTGCCACTCTTTTACAGTCCTTGTTCCTTTGACGTTGAAGCTTAAAGTCATCTAGCGACATCCCCACATCGCCATTCGACGACCAGCTACCATTATTGTTGTTCGCAGAGTCACGTCACTAGCGAAGGCAGCTTCTTTCCATCAACAAGAGACGCTCAAACCCAAAAGCACAAAAGCATCTCTATTAGATATATGCCGATAGCTTACATGGGTGTTGGTTGAAAATTTCATGGGTGTGGTAGTTGTTAGTGCTGGACAGTTATTCTTATGGAGTGGCTACCGGTTGGACTGATTGGAGTCAATAACTTTCAAATTTATTTCAGTAGATCTAAACTTTTCGTGAAGTTGCTCTTCTCTTTTATCTCAAATGTTTTATTGTTCAGTTCTTATTTGGTTCAATACTTGAGTTATTTTTATTGATTGTTTTTGAGTGAAAATAGTTAAAAAAATCCTCTGATGAGGTTAACACGAGTCGGTTGTGTTATTGGGTGTGAAAATCTTTCACGGAAAGTGAGGTTGAGTGATAGTCTCTGAGGTTGAGTGATAGTATCAAGGGTTGAGTGGTGTCGGCTCAGTAAAGCCTTGAGTAATTCTATTGTACTTTCGTGAAAGTGATTAAGCTGGGTGAAGGCCCCGCAGATGTAGGCAAGGAGTGCCGAACAGTGTTACCAAATTTTGGTGTTTCTTTATTATTTCGATTTTGCTTATTTTATTTTATTGACAACAAAGAAGTTTGCGGAAAGTTGAAAAATAATTAACTTCATTCGGTTTTTCAAGTTCAATTCATTGCTAAGCTCCCAAGAGGTGAATCTGGACAATGTCAACAGATTCCTTCTCTTCTCATGCATAATAAAAGTGTGGCATGCATCTTTCTTTTCGTATCAATAAAATTTATAGCCGTAACTTTTCGGGTGAATGTTGCATCATCCCATCCAATAATGTCAATCAATTAGAATGTTGCACAACCATTCTCCAAATAATAGCGACGATGACTGAAGTAATTATGTAACAGTTAGGTACACGAATTGTTTAATGTATTTCACTTACATTCCATTAATGAGAAGTTCTGTCGTCGAATTTTTCTAAGGGATGCATTGACTGGACTAATTAATATCATTCTAGATGGGTTCTAGTTTCTTCCCTGCTTATGTTGTGAAATGGGATAAGAGAAAAAATGCTTCTTTTTCCACAGGACATAGCATGGCAGTGATACATTGGCATTGCTAGGTCAAAGGTGATGTCAGTTTTGTAGAAAGTGCTTCCTTGCATAATCTGCAGAGCACAAACTTGTCTTGCTGCTATATGCTGACAGCAACCCATGTCTTAAAATATGGTTTTCTCTCTCCCCTTGATGTTCGAATTGGTGAGATTTGATAAATCTAGGCACATCAGACCTGAAAGATTAAATAGTGTTACATTTATGGTGTATATATTTACTTATATTTTTTTTTTATAATTTTATAAATTTGACTTATTCGATATTTTTATTAATTAGAAAATTATAGTTAATTAATAATCCTTGTTTAACTTGGATTCAAAAGCTATATAGATAATCTTCTAGTTGTGAAAGAATCTTATCTTGCATTGAACCCTTATCTTGAGAGGGTGCATGGTGCATCACGTAGGTGTAAAGCTTGGGGATAGAGCTGGAAGTTGTGTTACCATGTGTTGATTGAATTTGGTGAACAGCTGAAGGTGCGTGGGTGATGTTTTTGTTGGTTGGAAAAGATCTCCAAGATTAACATGATAATTTTATGTTGTTGAAAAATCCATCCTTCTACTGAGTTTTTATTTAGCTTCTAGAGTTGCTCACGACTGGATAGTTATAGAGCATTGTGTGTGTTTTCTGACCAAGAGATCACAACTTTGCATTGATTTTGTAGGGTGTTGATTAAGCTAGACATTTATCTTTGTGGAGTGACTCTTGGGTAGATTGTTTTGTATGTTGCGTGTAACTACTACTGTTGATTGTGTGTTATGTGTGTAGCCCTAACTTGGTTCAGATTTTTGTGTGAATTAGCTCATTGTTGTTGCGACGACTTCCAGATTTATTTCATTGGATCTAAACCTTTCGAAAAGTTGTTCTTCTCTTTTATCTCAAGTGTATTATTGTTCTGTTCTTAGTTGATTGATCACTTGAGATGTTTGTTTAATTGCCTTCTATTAAAAGTTGTTTAGAAAAATCCTCTCTCGAGGTTAACACGAGTCGGTCGTGTTATTAGGTGTGAAAATCTTTCACAGGAAGTGAGGTTGAGACATAGTTACAATAATTGAGTGGGATTGACTCAATAAAACCTTATGTAAATCTATTACACTTTTGTGAAATTAATTAAGCTGGGTGAAGGCTCCGCAAATATAAGTAAAGTGTGCCGAACTATATTAACAAATCTTAGTATTGTGTAATTTGGTGCTTTTAATTTTTCTGTTATTTGTGTTTGCCATAAACAAAACAGAAAGTTTTTGCGAAACAGCCACTTATATAGTTTTTCTAATAGTTTTGAACAGTAGTTCCATTAAACTGTATCTATTATTGCTGACCTTTGCTTACATAATCACCAGATATTTTGAGTCCCTGATTTTTTCTTTCAATCTCGAAAGTTATCAAACAGAGAGTTCTTCGACAAGGGCAAGCGTGATGGCCAGTTGTTGGAATATCAAAGACACTTTCTTGGACTAAATTGCTCATATTCTGTTGTTTTCTGATTATCAAATTATAAATACTCTTCTAGATTACAACACTTGGTAATCAGTTAATTCTCGTATGAAAGTCAGCTACAACTCTTGAAGCCTACGGTGCTGACCAATTAAGCTTATATATAGCAGTTCCTTGAACATGTTAAATCACACAAACATGGCTGCAGGACGAGCTAAATCATGCTTTTTGATGCAGGTTTTGTTTTCCTTGGTAATTATAAATGTATTATCAGCTTTTCCATCAAAACAGATGAAATCATTGGACGTTATCAAAGAAGTGAACCACAAAGGGCCTTAAGTCGGGCTGATAACTGTTTATCCACCTGAAGAGAGAGCTTTCTGGAAAACTGCAGCCTTCAAGCCTGACAACAATCACCCGTATATTGATCTGTCAGGTAAGTGTGTCTCATTGAACATATGTGATCTTGTAACTATTGCACTGTCAATGCAGTGAAATCCATTCACTGTCAATGCAGTGAAATCCATATGTTGCAGGACGACGGTTTCGAATTGGAATGGTGCCGGGTAAGAAAGTTATCTACGTCAGATGTGGGATTGGAATGGTAAGTACCAAAAAATGGTTGCTTTGCTCAATTTTTGTTAGTACTTGTGTTTTTAGGATACGAGCTTGGTACTTTCCTTTTCCTCTACGAAGTTACTGGGTATCACATTGGAGCTTCTTAAGGGTAAAAACAGGGCTGTGTAGGATAAGAAAACTGAAACAAACCTGCTTGTCAATGAACAGAGATGTTAAACCTTAAGTACAGTTAAAAGGGTGTCTATAGATCTTAGTAAAGAAAATAAAAGTGTGTCCAAAAACCACGTCACTGTAACAATGCCATTGTTTGACGAGAGTTTGAATAGGTGAATGCAGCTGCAGCGACACAACAAATGCTGGACGTGTTTGATGTGAAAGGGATTGTCCATTTTGGCATTGCAGGCAACTCAAACAATTCTATGTCCATTGGAGATGTTTCCATTCCCAAACAGCTTGCTCACACAGGCATTTGGGATTGGCTGGTAAATCAGACAAAGTCCTTTCTCTTCTTTACATCAACGCAATTTAACCTCATTTCTGCGGATAAAACTACTTTAGTTTGACAGAATCCTGACGAATCGTTACCTTCTAGCGATGTTGCTCATTTGGACTTCGGAAGCTACAATGTGCCAAAAGGAGATGGAGTGAATCTTCTGGGACACATTGGATATAGTAATGAACAATTATTTTCAGAGTTAGGGAAAGCTGCAACAGAAATATTTTGGTTACAGATAAGCCATCAGTGGCTTCAGTTTGCAGCAGGGTTGGAGGTAGAAAACTGCTACTCCTAATTCCTTGGAATTCTTATCTTTTGTGTTCAAACTTATTAATGGAAGATTTTGAGCTTATAACTTCAGGGAATGGAACTAGAAAGATGTGTGAACTCAAGTTTGTGCCTTCCACAACAACCCAAGGTAGTTGTTGGGCTCAGGGGCTCAACAGCTAACATTTTTATACACAATGCAGCTTACATGGATTTCCTTTATCAGACATTTGCAATTTCATCTGTCGACATGGAAAGTCGTGCTGTGGTCATGGTATGATCAAACTTGATCCCTTTCTGGTTCATTTTAAACTCATTTTGAGTAATAATAACACAGGTTTATAAGACAAGATTGACAAGATTTGAGGGGGTTGGTTTGGTTTTGGTTTTATGTTCAGACAAGTTTGTCAAATGGATACCCTGTGATTGTGATCAGAGGTCTATCACGCTTGGCTGGAGCTCAGAAGGGACAGATTCAAATTCAGCCATTTGTGTCACTTGCAGCTCTAAATGCTACAAAAGTAGTAGTTCAATTCATTGCTAAGCTCCCAAGAGATGAATCTGGACGATGATCAACAAAAAACTGAAGCCAAATTTGACAGCATTTCCAGAACTTCTTCTTTGACAATAAAGTGTGGTGTAATTTTTTTCAGTTTCGATAAAATTTGCAGTCAGCAACTTTTCGGGTTATGTTGTATCATTACATGTAATAATGTTAATCAATTAACTCATAAATCTAAAAAGAAGTAATGTTTCATAACTATTCTCCTAACATCTCTGAAGTGATTTTAAATTTTTAAATTTTTAAATTTTTTTGAGTAAAAGATATAGAACTTTTATATGGTTTGAGAAATTAAAAAAATATTTAAAATTTTGGAAGAAGCTTTTATTTTTTAAGAAAAATCTTTTCTTTTTTAAACTTTTATTAAAAAATAACGATCAAACATTTATAATATGAACATCTTACGTAAATTAATCAAATGTTGGTAACTCAATTTAATTCTTAAACCCAACTAAAATTGTTTAAATTCATCTTAAATTAATAATTAAGATAATTATAATAAATTATTAGTTTAAGTTAAATTTAATTAGTTTGATTCGACAAAAGAAGATCATTTCGTTCCATTTTTAGTAAAATAGTGAAGGATATTCCATTTGTAATGAAAAAAGGGGTGGAGGGGACCCGTATATGTTGTTCAGGTCGATTTGTTCTGGTCGATTAGAAGGTTGAGAAATAGCTAGTTAAGAGCTTGTTTAGATCGTCATATAAATAATATTTGATTGGTTCATATCACATGTGTTTTGCTGTTTTTTAACCAAAATATGATATTTTAAAGAAAATGAAAATCACAAAAAATAAGCTAATTTTTAAAATTAAGAACAATTTCTAAAGTTTCTTAAATTACAACCTGTCTATTAGTTAGAGGTAAGGTTGTGTAATTTTAAACCTCTCCAAACTTTTTGGCTGAGTTGTCATTGTATATTTAGTTTGATGTGAAGTGACACCTAAACTAATAATAAAGATAAAGTTGGAGGGAATAGATCTTCTGTTCCCTGTTTCTAAGTCATCCTATCTGTCTAATTTTTGTGGGTTTCATTTATTAAATTAATGAATTTTTATGTAATAAAGTAGGCATAGGGTAACGAGAACAGATGATATGATCCCAAAATGAATAGGAAAATAGATCATATACGATTCTTTGAACAAAAATAATATTATTTTAGTCTTGATTAAATTTAAAATTAGATTTAAATATTTAAAAATTAGACTTATGGCTAAAGCCCGATTTGCCAGCCCTAACCTTAAGCCTATAATTGGGGACAATGTTGAGTTCAAGAGCTATAAATTGGGCTTGGCCCGTGGATTCGTACGTGATAGGACTTGGGTCCCTTAGTTGGGGCATTGAAAAGTTAGAGATACACGTGTTCTTGGACCTGCCAGTCCTGCTCTGTACACAGAAAAACCAAAGCAGAAAAGAAGAGGAAATTGGTATTGTAATTTGTAATAAACGTCAAATAAACATAACGGAGAATCGTAGTACAGAGCAGCCTGTGTCTCTGTTTCTGAGTATTGATTTGCCATTGTTAGTCAAAGAAGAGTTATGGCGCTATCACGTCTCCGGCATCCGGTGATCTCACGGGCACCTTCTCTGCTCAAAGCTTGCTTTCTCTCTCGATCCCTCTCTCGGTACTTCACTGTTTTTCTCTTTTTTATTCTTAATTAAGATCACTCGACCAATTAGTTGCGAAGACTGCCTTTTGGTTTGTTTTTGATGGTTTTGTAATTTGTTTGCATTTTGATTCGGGATTTGTTGCGAAAATGGAGATTTTGGCAGGTGGGTTTTGGTCAAGGATATGTGCATCAGAAGAAAATGTTTTTAAAAATCAAGTAATTAGACAAATTTTGGTGAAAAAGATGGAAAGTTTAGCCACTTTGTGATGTTCTATATGTGCAGTAATAATGCTTTGGGATGCTCTACTACTTTCAGAAGTAGTTATTGTCTACTTGTCCATGCAGGTTTTGTGATTTGCACCATACTGTAGCGGATGGCAATGGCTCCGTGTTGAGGTTTGCATCGATTTTGAAGTTGCGGGTTTCATGATTTTACTTATTTTTCTTTGAGAAATTCACTTTTGATTGTACTTGTCAGGCCTGCTTCTCTATCAATGCCAACTGGAGTGCATGAAAAATATCTGAAGCTCAAGGTTGGTGTTGAATTTTTCAGTCATTTCAAGTCAGATATGCCTTTTTTCTGATGTAATCTGTTCTTTTCACCAGTTGCCAATTAGTGTCCGGCGTTTTTCTTCTGCAGGTACTTATCATCATGGTTATTAGCATTTTCACTTAAGTTCCTTTTATGTATCCCTAGGTTAAGAAAAATGCGGTTGAATTGTTGACATTTATTTATTTTGATATTGAGTTATTCTTCAAATGCCAATAGGCATCACGTATTGCTTTTTCTGTATCTGACACTGAGTTGTCTTCTATTTCAGATCTTCCACCACACCAAGTCATTGGTATGCCAGCTTTGTCTCCTACAATGGTGAGATTTTCTCTCACGGTGAAATATTTAAAATTCTCACGTATTTCTCGTCAATTTTTCTTGTATTGTGACATTCTGTAACTTGCAATTTTGCAGACTCAAGGTAACATAGTGAAGTGGAGGAAGAAAGAAGGAGATAAGGTGAAGTATTCAAAAGAAACAGATTGATCCTTCCGTTGTCAAAGATGAAATCAGTATTTGGAATTAATCCCTTCTCGATCTAATCCTGTATTCTGATTTCTGGAAATGTTCGACTTAACAGATAGAAGTGGGCGATATACTATGTGAAATAGAAACTGATAAAGCTACACTTGAGTTTGAAAGTCTCGAAGAGGGGTAGCTCTTTTTCCCTTTACTTTTCTATCTTCATTCATGATTAGTTATCTCTCATTCTGATTCTTGTTATGATTAATCTCAGAGTTTTTCTGCCAGTTATTTCCGTTATGCATTTCTACCATAGGCAGTAGAACCAGTTACTTGACTGGTTGAAGTGAGAATTGGTAAACAGGAAATACCGACTCCAGGGTTGTAATTAGATGATCTAGCACATGACTACTATAAGTTCAAAATTCTCAGTAGTCTGTTTGATATGGAAACCTGGGACCTTTGTCTGCTCTGCATATTTGCATAATGCTTGTTGATTTATGTTCATAGTTGTTCTTTCCATTGGCTTTATATAAATGTGTGGACCTCTTTTAGATTTTTACTTTTTTGCTCGATTTAGATAATAGGTTGTAAGTTAAATGTCATACTGGATCAGAGTTTTTGTAGCTTGAGGCCAATTGGTTGATCTTTTGACTGTGTTCCCTAGTATTCTTCTTACTGGATCTAGGTCTGATTTGGTTCAGTTTATTTTCATTTGCATTTCTATTTTTTCTTGCTGTGTCATTTCCTTTTTTTATATAATTTTTTTCATAGTTTAATGACACAACTCTTCTGTTTAATGTCACAGCTCTTCTTCAAGATGGCTTTTCATGAACTACCTAGGTTTATTGCATAGGAACTATTTATTGATTGGTGCTCTTCCAGTGCAGGTTTTTGGCTAGGATTCTAGCACCTGAAGGTTCAAAAGACGTCCCTGTAGGGCAACCCATTGCCATTACGGTAAATGTGACGAATTTCATAACTAGTTTTCTTGGAAATTCAGTGTACTTTGTGCAACAAAGTTATTCATTCACATCAGTATACTAATTTTTTAATTGCATTGACTTCATTTATTGAGAAATTATAGTACAATTACTGTTGGACTGCAAGGATCCTCTTCTCTCTCTTCACTTATTGAAATCATTGCAGTTTCCTATTTCAGATTTTTTTAAATAGATTGGAATTATGATGCTATTCTTAGGTAGTCTGCCTTTACATTTAAGGTTTTGGCCTCAGTTTATTTTTTGGGTACTTACATTCACCTTACTTATGAATTTTTATTTTCCTTTTCTGCCATTATGAATAAATTTGGACTAGTTTTTTGTCAACTTTTCAAGGTTGAGGATGCAGATGACATCCAAAATGTACCTGCATCTGTGAGCAGCGGATCTGAGGTTAAGGATGAAAAATCAACTAAACATGATATCCAACATGAGGGTGTAAAAGAAACAAGTTCTGCACTCGACACTTCTGACCTCCCCCCTCATACTATTCTTGGAATGCCAGCATTATCGCCAACAATGGTAGGGGCATTGCTGCTCCATTCTGCCAACAGATTATGTTTTTCTTTACAAGTTGAATAGTCATGTGATGTTGATTAATTTGCAGGACCAGGGTAACATTGCCAAGTGGAGGAAAAAGGAAGGAGATAAGGTTAGTTTGCTAACATGGCTTTTCTTTTTTACTGCTATATTACATTCTGTCTTCTCAGAACCAAATCACCATGCCATGTTTTATTTATGTTCCCACTTTCAGATAGAAGTTGGCGATATCATATGTGAGATAGAGACAGACAAAGCTACTCTTGAATTTGAAACTCTTGAAGAGGGGTAATCTCCTTTTTGGCTTTAAGATATAAAATCATATACTTTTATGTGACAGTACTGCTGACTCCGTAACCTGGTTTTGTTATGTGCAATACTAATACATGTATTCTCATTATGATCGATGGCACCATAGAGGTAGCCTGTGTGTTAAGCAGCTATAACAAAGATCAGTTACGTGAAAAGGTGGAAATAAATAAAGGAGAAAAAAAAAACATTTTGCAATCGAATGGCAACTAATGTAGGAAGGAAACTTGGGTGAAACCTTTTTGGAATGTCATACTGAAATCATTAATCGAAATAGGATGATTCGAATTTTTGTGCTTTGTGGAAGAGATTCAATTCACAATAAGTTAACAAGTTTGGTTTGAGCTCCTAGGTTGAGTGGATACAGAAGTTTACAAAAAGGAAGGACTAGGTGAGTGAGTGAAGTCAGAATTGAGGACCTAAAATTGGAAGAAATGGCATTCACTAGGGTTGGGACCTTATTCTCTTTCCATGAAAAATTGAATATTGGGTATGGTGCTTCCTGCAAAAGTCACTTGGCTAGCTGTTGTGGTTACAAGACTTTTGTAACAGGAATTATATGTTTATTTTATTTGGATTTTTTATTATTTTTGGTCTCTGGGTGTTGAAAGTTAGTAAGTTACTTTCCCACTGGAAAGCGTGAATTGAAAGGTTATAACTTTTAAGTGCTTGACTTCTCTAATATTAGGTATTAATTGTTAATATTATTATGAGGGAACTAGGCATATTGATTTGGACTGTAATATGGTTGTTGAATCCTTAAACCAACCAAGGTTTGACAACTATAGGGGTATCTGAGAGATGGAAACTAGAAATCTAGGTATTTGCAAGAATGAAAAGGGTTCTGTTGCAAACTCAGTGTACAGATAGAAGCCAGTTAACTATAACCTTTTTGAGCTTGTTATTGTAATTAGCGCTACTACATGTGTACCCCCATAGCATTTGCTTGTCAGTAGTTTTGTGAAATCTGTTCTGGAACTTAACGTCTTGTTGCTTGAGTAATGTTACATATAGGTATCTGGCTAAGATATTGGCACCTGAAGGTTCCAAGGAAGTGGCCGTGGGACAACCTATTGCAATAACAGTAAGTTGGTAATTTTGCTCATGTGGTTGATTGCTTTTCATCAAGTAAACTGGAATATTTCAGCTTCTTCATCTGATACTTATTTTGTGTACGTGCTACTTGACACTGGTAAGGTCTCCCAATTCAATATTTTATCTTTCTGATCTTTTTGCAAGGTTGAAGATCCTCAAGATATTGAAGCTGTAAAGAATTCTGCCAGTGGTTCAGTGAGGACAAAAGAAGGAAAGTCAACCCATCATGAATCTAAAACTGAACCTAGAGAACAGAAGGGCAGTTTTACAAAGATAAGTCCATCTGCTAAATTGCTGATTTCTGAGTATGGATTGGATGAATCATCATTGAAAGCATCAGGCCCTTATGGTACTCTGCTAAAGAGTGATGTCCTGGATGCAATCAAGTCAGGGAAAACAACTTCAAGAAAATCTTCACCAAAGGAGACAAAAGTTCCATCACCTCCAAAAGGCCCACAACCTTCAAAGACGGCATTACCAGAATCAAAATCTCAACTACAACAGTCAGATTCTTTCGAAGATCAACCAAATTCTCAAATTCGCAAGGTTAGATTAAGCTGGAATGTTATCAATGTCCATGAAACTAGATAAACCTTAGGCATTGAAGTGCAATATATTCTGGACACTTGCCAAGAAAAAAACAAAATCTTGAAACTCTTCTTAGACACTTTAAATTCTTTTTCCTTCTATTTCTTTAGATGTTTCTGACTTGGCTTTCCGGCTTTTTACTTCCATGAGTTGTGTGTGTTATTTGACTTCTATGGATTTGAATTTGTTTATTATTGAGTGTTGTTTATGCTTAAACCTCAATTGCTTCGCAGATAATAGCGAGAAGGTTGTTGGAATCAAAGCAGAGTACACCACATTTGTACTTAACTACAGGTAATATACTTCAAAAAAGCAGTATGTGTCTATATAAGTAAGTATCAGTCACTTCTGTTCTGATATATCAACTTTGACTCTCAGATGTTGTACTGGATCCCCTTCTTTCTTTCAGAAAGGAACTTAAAGGTATGGAATTTAGACTTTTGTTTTGTTCTTTTCTTATTCTGAATGACTATACTCTGATTGATTGGTCACATGTTGGGCTTTCTTTATTTACAGAGAGACATGACATTAAAGTTTCAGTTAATGACATTGTTATTAAAGCTGTTGCAATTGCACTGCGAAATGTTCCAGAGGCCAATGGTAAGACATATGATGACTATCCTAATAAAGAAAAGGACTTCTTTACTATTCAAGATTATCAGATAGAATCTCAACAGAAAGCCTTTTACTTGATGACATTGCTTGCTGATAGGATACATAACAAATTATCAATATTTTTCGAATATTATACATAATGTGGAAACTATTTTAGGATGGATTTGTGTTTAAAATTTACATATCTATAATCAAGTCATTTGATGCTCCTGCAACACACAGATGGTGATTTTTCCTAAGATGTGAAAAGTTAGGCACCCTTCCCTTGCTTATTATGATGTGACACATTAAAAAATAAGTTTGTGATATTGATGACTGTTACATGCATATCGCAGCTTACTGGAATGTTGAGAAAGAGGAAGTCATTTTATGCGACTCTGTTGACATATCGATTGCAGTAGCTACAGAGAAGGTATGATGCTTTAGGTGTACTTTTCTAGGATGCATAGTTTATCAAGCTTCATAATGTGTTATTTCCTTTGTAGGGCTTAATGACTCCAATTGTCAGGAATGCGGATCAGAAATCCATCTCTGCAATTTCTTCAGAGGTAATTTTCAGCAAGTGTGAAATTACCCTTTTTTGTTAGATCATATGGGATGCTTCTTCATGACAAATAAGCTGGTTAGAGCTTGCATTTGTCTTTGTTGCCGCATAGAGGCATAGATAATGGGGAACACTGCTTTGACGTTCTTACCGTTAAGAGACTTAGAATTTACCCTTTAATTAAAATAGCTTTCTTTGTTATTACTTTTATTTTCTTTCCTATCCTTTGCGTTATTACTATTCATATGCCCTTCAAAAGTGAGGTCCTTATTACTACTTTTCATCTTCACTTTATTCTTGGTTCCATAAACCTGTAGGTAAAGCAACTGGCCGAGAAAGCTCGTGCAGGGAAGCTTGCACCAAATGAATTTCAAGGTGGAACTTTCAGGTATTCATGTCTTGTCAAATGCTTGCTTTTAGTATTAACTGCCTCCTTTCCTCCTCTCTCTCTCTTCCAGTCTTTTACGGAAAAAAAGACAAAAGAAGAAATAACCCTGAATTGTTTTCATATTTCTGTAGTATTTCGAACCTTGGAATGTATCCGGTTGATCAGTTTTCTGCAATAATAAATCCCCCACAGGTTCTTTTCTTTCTTGTCTATCTCTCCCTATGTTTGTGTCATTTTACTATGTACTGTGTGTTGTACAATTTTTTTTTAATATTTGGAGATGTTTCACTTGAAATAATAAAAAACTCTTTTGTTAACCTTAACCTCCGAAATTGTCATTTTTCTCACTTATTGAATCATTGATGTGCGGACAGTCTTATAATTTCCTATTTGTGACGACTGTGATATATGTCTGATTGAAGCTGGTTGCAGCACTACTGGATTTGCCACCTTGGGCTCTCTTATATTGTAACTCCTTTACCAACTAGTTTTAAAAGAGCACTGTGAAATGAGAACAGTGTTTTCTAGATGGACATTTATTTGGAAAGTCATAGCTAAGTGGACGAGAAGGTATCTTTTCTATGCTTATGTGATATTCTACTGCAGGCTGGCATACTTGCCGTTGGTAGAGGGAACAAAGTTGTTGAACCACTTATTGGAACCGATGGTAATCATTTGCAGCCCGTAAATTCTTCCTGCACTAATGGCTGCTTTCCTGAAACTTACATTGTTGATATCTTTCTACCAGGAACGGAAAGACCCGTAATTGTCAACAAGATGAACACGACTTTATCGGCTGACCATCGTGTTTTTGATGGCAAAGTTGGAGGTTTGAGATTTTAATGTTTTTGATGAACCTGAATCTGATTTGTTGCATTTTCTGTTTTCTTGGCTTGTGCTTTGGTGGCTGCTAAGTGATTGTGATCTTCCTCAATTTCAGGTGCATTCCTCTCGGCTTTGCGTTCTAACTTCAGTGATATTCGAACGCTTCTTCTTTGAGAAAGCTCCTAAATTAAAGGTTTGTTATTGAAGAACCAGCCATGGCTGTTCACATATTCATGAAAAGTTAGTTATGGATTTCCCAAAGCATCCTGCTAATTTCTTCCATGACCGTGTGTTGCTGCTACAATTTGTTGTGCTGTACAAGTTTTTACCAAAATTTTGGAAATTCATTGGCATCAACCTGTTTAGCCCAAACGGAATTGTTCCGAGTGTCAGTTGATACAAAGGCCTTGCCTTTCTTAGGCTTGTACTTCAATCTTCATTAATGTTTTTTTTAACCATGTCCTTTATCTTTCAAGAATAATGTACGAGAAAGTGCAGAGAATTCATACTACTGTTGAATCAATAAATTTTGTAGCCATGCAAGGCTTTAATTTCCAATTACATTTAGTCACATAATCATTTTAAAAGTTAATTTTCACATGTTTTAGGTTATATTAATAAAATATTAACGAAACTACCTTTTAAAACTAAGTTCTTAGTTGCCCTGTCTGGCAAAGCCTCAAGACCCGAAACCAGGGTTTGGAGCTTCAGGAACTACATACATTTCATGCTAAAGTTGGATTTTCAATTTGTAGTTGGTGATTCGACCTACTTCTAAGTCTTTGAAACGGGCAATCAATTCCCTAGCATTAAACCAAAGGGACATCGAGGAAAATTCTTCCATACTCTTCATAGCCAAACCTGCACACATAAATAGCCTTTCACTGCAGCAGGAATCAATTGCAGATGCCAAATTTCTCATTAGAAAACCGAAGAGGCTGTAAGGGATAAGTACGATTATTCATTTTCTCCTGCGTTTTTTGGTTTTGTTTCGTACAGATACATGTTCCGGGACGGCAGTATCTGATCCATTACTTCAACTGTATATAGTATGCATATAGAGAACATAACCTGGTATTGGCTTGTATACATGCCATAGTACAGAAGAGTTTGCAAGTGAATGTCTTATATTGGCTTGTATACATGCCATAGTACAGAAGTTAGTTTGCAAGTGAATGTCTTACTTTATTTTGTAGCAAAAGCGATACTGGAAAGAGACGCCCTCTCTAATCTTCAAGCTCAAGGATCTTAACCACAGAGGAGTCACCAATCTTCTGGCAAACAACGACACGATCGTGCGACTTTACAACACCAGCCGCCTTGCCATGATCGAGAGCAACTTTCAGAATTGATTCATTTGTTGCATTGCTCGACTCCGCCTGCAACACCAAGCCAATGCATGTCATGTAATAAACAAAAGCTTCAAATTGAAAACATAAATGTCAATGAGACTAAGAAGCACTAGAATGAGAGACGTCACGACATCACTTAAGCTATATGCCAAAGAGGATATCATGTTATTTGGTGAAATCCCTTTTGATTTTAGTCTGCCTTCACCAAAATGCTCAGTTGTTGCTAAATATGTACCTCATATTGGCCTTTACTCTTTCATTTTGGCAGTCGATTGCCAAGAATAAGAACTAATCTCAACAGAGTTTCACAGGGCCACTAGGTCACCACGAAAAAGAAGATGAAGATAAACGGTAGGAAGATGACACAAATAATACATACTGGATGCCTAGGATCTGCAAGCAATGGAAAGAGTCCTCTGACAATAAGTGACTGCCTTGCCTGCACAGAAGTCGAGGAATAATAAGCTTAGAGGACGACAGCGCCAACTAATCCAGTATGTTAAAACGAACCATATGGGTAGCAAAAGATGACACTCTCATTCAGGTCAATGTCAGACCTCAACGCTTGTCGTATCAGAAATCAATGGCATACCTCAAAAGCACCAGTAAATGTCCAGCGCAGTTGATTTGTCTTCAACTGAGGGATAACGACAGATATCACAGGCATTGGTGGCCTATACTTTGCCAGCAACCTAATTGAGAAAACAAAGGTTTCACATCAAATTCATAGATCATCTGATAAAAACTACAATTAGATGACCCAGAATATATTACACATGTATTTGCATCTAGATATACAAATGTAATGCGTAAGAACAATAATGATGGAAAGGAAAAGGTAGGCAAGAACCTTGCAGCTCTTCCAGATGAAGTGAAACAGATGATTACAGAAGCCTTGACCTTGATGGCTGCACGTACCTAGATTACCAAAGAGTGAAAGGAAGTTACCAATCAAATAACACAGCACATTGCATTGTGCAACTGACAGCATTGTATAAGATATTGAGTGAAACACAGTATAAATGAATACCGCAGAGGAAGCAATTGATTCCAAATGGGTCATTGGTTCTCCAACATACTTAACAGCTTTTTTGAAATACATGTCTTGGTTGAAAACCTTCTCACCCTGCAGAATTATGGAATCAAATTAACAAGTCAATGAGATAAATATCGAGATAAAACAGCGAGTGTAAAACAACCAGGATCCCATATAGCCGCTCTATAATTATAGTGAACCATAGAATGTCATCTGAAATTAAACAGTACAACAAAAATTATGCCAAAAAACAAGTAATTCCAACATGACTTGATAATCAGGGAGGCCATGCCAGCTAGCCACTACCTCGGTTGGAGGGTTTCTATTTGTACCTGGGTCCACTTCCCAAAACCATAACTAGTTTGGTAATCATCTTCCAGCTAAGATCACCACATTGAGCAAAACTTTTTGGTCTGATAATATTAGAGATGATAACAGATCAGCAGGCTTTAACTGTGAAGGATCAAGAGTTCAAGTCTCTCAAGTACTTCTTCAAAAGAAAAATCAAACTCATGATTTTTTAACCAAAACTAAGCCAATTTGCTTATCACCAGCCAGAAAAAGTAGGTTCATGGCTTCAAGTGTTTCAAGTATTTCCTCGGAAGGAAAACCGAAGATACTGTTTAATCAAACCTATGCCAATTTCTTTATTGCCACATAAGATTATGCTCACACATTTCTTTCATTGAGCAGGGATCAAAATGAAAATACTATTGAGAGAAGCCTGGACCAAGCATAAAAGCAATAATAGACATAACTTAGAAGAAGTTTCTGTATGAGTAAGCAAGCGCTATGTATGCAACTGCTTGTCGCACACAGAAAGGAGCATGGTGAAAATTTGAGAAGATGAAATGAAGAGTTGAAGAAAGCAACCAGAACCTTACCTCAGCACAAATCTTCCCAACAGTCGCAATTGTCTCAACAGGGTACAGTCCTCGAAGGGTCTCTGCACCTAGAAGAATTGCATCACACCCTAGATAAACAGGAAAAATGAAGGGTCAATAACTGATAGTAGTTTGGTAGACAACAGTAATAACATAACAAGGTGAGCAAGCCTAAAGAAATGTTGCGATACCATAGGCAGTAGATTAACATTTCTCAGAACATAATTATGCAAATCATAAGTAGAGAAGAAGACAAAGATCAATATTACCATCCAACACTGCATTCGCAACATCAGTCGCTTCAGCTCGAGTAGGTCTCAAATTATCAGTCATACTGTCCACCACTCGAGTAACAACAGCAGGCTTTCCAGCCATGTTGCATTTGTAAACAGCAGCTTTTTGAAACAGAAACACCTATTAAATCAAGAGACCAATTTTCAGCAAGAAAATTTGTATATTTAGTGATTCTGATTCAGACCTGGTTGGAATCCTACAACTGAAAGCATTCACAAGCACGTAAATCCATATTTGCATGGCTCTTGGTGTCAGTTTCTGGTCTATTACTTAAAGAATAACCTCAACGAACGTTAAATATTAATTTCCGAAATCACAAAGAAAATAAAAAGATATTTCAATGTCACCTTGTTAGTAAAATTCAAAACCCCAACTTCCCCTATATTGTTGACAAACAATCTCTCCTAATAGTGTAATAAATGGCATATCAGGATCTATTATGGAACTGTAAAACGAGAAATGTCAAATCATACTATTACAGTCGATAATTTAAAAAGTAAACCTTCTCTGGTGGAAGATCTATTCCCAAATTTCCTCGAGAAAGGATAATGCCATCTGCTTCTTGCAGGATCTCATCAAAATGATTTAGCCCCTACAAGACAAGAAGTGAAATGTTTTATCTCAAAACAAATTTGAGCACAACCGGAATAATCCAAGTGTTGATTATGCATGATCTAACCTCTACATTTTCAATCTTTGCAAAGATTTGTGTCTGTTGGAGGTCCCCAAGTTTGTTCAGAAATTCACGGGCCTGTCATGCACAGCTACCCACCATTTAATAAATTAATGAAATCAAGAAAACTATCTTCCTGAAAATAAAATTAGCAATTACTATAGAAGTTCGCTTGTAATAGCAATGGAAAATAGAGAGAAGGAAAAGTTTGATATATTATAAAAGAAGAAAACTTCCAGCATGGAAATCCTTACATGTCGAACATCTTCTGCATGTCGGGTATAAGAAAGTGAAAGGATGTCTATATTATTTTTGACACCCCATGTGCTAATGACCTGATATACACCAAGAGAATGTGGTGAATCATTTCAGAAAAAAAGCAACAACGAATTTAAGAGATAGAGAAATTTAGACTTCTTGTAACTGGAAACAACCAAATTTTCGCAAAACAAGTTGTGCAAAAGGAATGTAAGTCACTTGCGTACAAAGGTCAAGATAGTTTGATTTTAACAAGTATTATATATTTCCATACCGATTAAGGTTTCTTTCAAGATTTTCATTGAATGAAGAGCAACCACTTCTTTAAGTTGTGATTACAATCTCAATCTCTGCCTAGTGGTAAGCAGAAGTTGAGAAATTAGCATACTGAAATGGTAATCAAAGACCATTTACAAATTAGGTTCAACTGGGGTACATTTGACAAGGGGTAAGAAAGAGCTTCTTGAAGCAAGCTGATACAAACCCAAATTTTAAAAAGAAGAAAGACGAACCTTTTTGTCTTCATCAGTGAGTGTAGACAGTTCGATACGAATTTGGGAGACATGCAAAGTATAAAGTGGTCCACCCAAGGTTGCAGAATTCTTTATCAGGCATACCACGTCTTCACCTTCTACTTGAGTGACCTGCATCATCCAGTTGGAACTCCGTCAAAAACAATTATTGTATATTAAACAATAAGTTGATACAATTGAAACTAGTAGAAAGCTCAAAGCCAGGTTAGGTTGATGTCGCTGAGATGGAAAGTCAACTAGCAAGCTCAAGTAATTCTTTCTTGCAAAGAAGTGAGAAGGCCATACGGGTTGATATGTCTCAATCAATCAAATTCCAGCTTGCAGAAAAACATTCGTAATATGTTTAAGACCTAAAAAAATTCCCAACCATATCCTTACCTCCAACCACACAGAGGTAGTTTCACTTCCTGTAAACAGGTATTGACCAATAAATATTGTATCTCCTTTCTTCACTGCCTGCAAAGACAGTATTGAACTCCAGTTACTGCCCGGGAGTTAACAAACTTGTAATTAAAATGGAGGCAATATCAGACCCAAAACATGATCTTAGATTTTACAAATTTGGAATAAGGGGGAGAGGAAGTGAGATACCAGGAAATCCAAAATGAGAGAAATAGAATATATGGAGAAACCACGGCAACCGAAGCTTTCTTGAGCATATAACTAACTAAAATGTGGCAAAGTCAGCACTTACTATTCAATTCTCTTCCATACTCCCTTTTCCAAGTAGTTCAAACTATAGCTCTTAAACCATTCATCTATTGATTCATCTCCTACCAAACATCTATTTATGTTAAACAACCATAAAGAAGAATCCCTCAACATTTCCAGACTTAATATGATGTCAAATTATGAAGAGAAGATCAGTTTATAAAAATAAATTGATAGATCACCTACCTTTGCCAATCCAGTAAAGTTTATGGGCAGAAGATTTGAAGTGGCTTCTTTGCCTTGATCAGGAGTCAGCACAACAGTGGTATCTTGCTGAAGGGATATTGGCTGCTCAGTTTTATTGACCACTTGCAACTCTGGACCCACAGTGTCCAGCATTACCTGGAAATTGTTTAAATCAAGTTGAAACGCCAAAAATTAGGCATAATATTTATCAACTAGTTAGAAATATAAAGCCAGTAAATGCAGATACTTTAGTTGTGAAAAAAAAAGAACTGAAAGGAGTAAAATTTAAACAGAGATATCCAACTGATAACTATACAGCATTCTTACTTCCATTACTGGTACTAGATCCATCTTTAGCTTCAAAACCAGCAATTTTTCAATAGTTTCCAAGATTTACCTAATATTTTTATAGAATTCCATTAATTAGGGGATCTTCCTTAAAAAAGTCAAGCTGTTTATACACAAAAGCATTTACTTTCTTTAAACAGAAAGAAAAAAACTTAAGACATTCAATCTGACGACTTACATGAGGAATGAATAAGAACTGTCAAATTTAAGCACATATTAGGCACGCAGAAGCAAGAAAGAATGACCAGTTACATCTATTACATTATATAAAACATACAAGTAGCCATCGTGAAGCTCATCAAATAAGAACCTTCTCTCTAAATATAACCTTTACGTACGAACTACATAAAGTAATTTGGAGAAGCTTACCGAACAAAGCTTCTTGGTCTTCTTCACCGCTGCCCTCAGATTGTCCAAAGTCTCCTGGTGATAGTCACTATCACCCCATGAAAAATCAAAACGAGCCACTAAGAGAAGAAATGACAAATGATCAAAATCAGGGTCAGTTTTGCTGAGCACCAACTACAAAAGAACTAATTGCTAAAAGGGTACACTCAAAAAGTTGAGATGGGTTCATATATTACCAGACATCCCAGCTTTCAAGCAATCAGAGATGATATCAACAGTCCTGGAATTTGGACCCAGTGTCCCCACAATCTTAGTCATCGCAGGGAAGAAAGTCTGTTGACAAGATAATTACTTGACATCAACAAACAAGCAAAGATAGCTGAAAAAGACTCGATCTTGCTTGTCTAAACAGTGGTATTAAGTCAGGAAAAAAGTTGACAAAAGTTTGTAATTTCAGAAGATTAACAAGAAGCTTACTGATTTTGATGGCTCGAGAATAGAAGCCATCCTTATAGGTTCTTCAAGAAGCAAATTATGTGAGTTCATTGTTCTACAGCTCTATCAAAAATGGAATTGGAGATTTCAACTAAACCAAGCAGAGACTTGGCTGATCTGAAGAAGGAACGGCCAATTATAGTTGTCTATGTTTCAATGTTTCTGTGTTCTGCTTCCTAATGATTTTGATTTTCATTTGCTTTCGGTTCCGATCTGACTATCCTACTTTTAATTAAAAACTATTAAAATTAATGTTTTAAAAATTGTAAAGTTTTGAAAGGTTTAAACGATTAAAAAATTTAAAATATAATTATAAGATATTTATAGAAAAATTTAAAATTTATTAAAAAATCATTAAATAAATATTTATTTATTTATTTTAATTTATAACAATTTATTAATTTATAAAAATTGATCGATTTTTATCAATATAAATTATTAAAATAAATCGAACTAAAAATTAAACATATTGAACCGATCAAACCTGTTATAATTTTTATCATTGATTAAAATTAATATATTTTATATTAAGATTAGTTGATAAATTGAAAATATATAATTAATAAATATACTTGAATTAATTAGGTTTATATTTAAGAAATCAGTACAAATTGAACTAATTCAATTAAAATAATATTATTATATTCCCAACTTGGTTGAATTTGATACAATTTTAAATTATATTGCTTAAACCTAACCAAATTTTAAATTAGCCTTTAACCATTAAAGAAAAGGGTTGATTACGATTTGTCATTTTATCTTTAGAGGATGCGTAATTGCAATTATAATATTATTATAACTAATATTTTAAAAATCGAACCTAAAATTTAAGGATTAAAAGATTAACTAGATTATTATAAAATTGATTAAAAATTAAATCAAATTAAAAAATAATTAAACAAAACTGTTTTAATTTATTGAAAATTTTAAAATTTAATTAAAAAATTTATTAAATAATAATTAATGGATTTATTTTAATTTATAAAAACTGATCAATTAAAAAATAAATTTATTACTTTTAACAATAAATATTATTAAACTAAATAATCAAGTAAAAGTCGGTCAAATTGAATTGATTTCTAAAGCATCAAACTAAAATAATAATTTAGAGAGACCTAGAAAAGATCCAATTTGGAGGTGTGAAACAACGGTAGCCTTTGGTTTGATAACAGCATCTCGTTTCTGCTCTAAGCTTTTCCGTGACATTGATTAGCTGTAAAGGAAAGGTGTGTGGGAAATTAAAATAAAACAAAGGGACCACAATTACTTTTTCTTTTTAATAACGGCAGCTATTATATTTTAAATGCATATTAAATAAATCTCTATATTAATATAATAGTCTGTAAATTATAACAATTGGGGACTTTATATTAAGTAAATTTTGTACAATAGACTCGATCGAAAGAGTATATGTAGAAAAAATTGAATATAAGACCACTATAATTGCATTGTATAAAGTCAACAAGTCACTTCAGAAAGAAAAAAACGAAAAATTAATAAAAGCCTTTATGTTAAAATTTTAAAATTATTCTAATAATTTGTCTAAATTAATTGATTATCACTTTTTAAAATTTATGTCTTATGAGTTACAACAAGGCCACTAGCATTCATAGGTTCAATGGGCCATTGGCTCATATACTTTATTAATTCACATATTGATTAATAATGACCTATGTATTCGGGTTTGACCCGATCCAATTCAAAGTTAACAGGTTTAGACTAAATTAGTTTAATATTAGGTTAGACTTTGTGGCGAGCGTTCCAAGAAATTTGAATGTATTAAGTATATTTTATTGAATCAAATATTGTTTTATTAATTAAAATTAAAAAAATTTATTGAGCTTGATCTAAACATGATCAAACTTTAAGTCATCAAAGTTCGATTAGACTCAACGTCGAATAATAATATTTGATTTTTTTTGAACGGAGGAACTCACAGTTGTTATTTTTTAAATGCGCATTAGGCAAATCAATCGATTGATGTAATAACCTACAAATCACGTTAATAGGGTACTTCACACTAAAGAAGTCCTGTACAACAGACTCGATCGAAAGAGTGTAGATAGGATAATTCGAACATAGGACTTTTTAGTCCCATTATCTCCACTCTACCAACCCAACTACCATCTAAGAGGACAATATTTGAACATATTCGAGCGTTATGCTAAGCTTTTATATAAAACTTGAGTTGGGTTTAATTTAGATCCTATCATAATACTCACATTAGTTTTTCTTTTATTTTTATTATAAATGTTCGAATATTTGTAATTTTAATTTTAATTTTAATTTTAAAAAACTTTGAAATACTAAATAAAAATTGGAGATAAACTATTTTATAAATTTCATAATTATTGAAACAAAAAACTAAAAAGTCAGCAATTTTTTACTTAATTTAAAATATAAAATAAAATAAAAGTAATATCAAATTTACATTTGAATTTCTTTATATTTTTTTGCAATAAAAGAAAATTCAAAACAATCATAAATAAACTCTTGGATGTAATAACCTAACAATCAAATGTTTTAAATTATTTCACAAAAAATAATTTTAAAACTAAATGACAATTTTGATTTAATTATAAATTAACAAGTTCAATTTAATTGCATATTTACACACTTCTATCAAATTTACCATTTATTTTTCATCAAAAGATTTCACCTTTTTCCTAAAATGCAATCTAAAATGTATACTGTAAATTAAATTCAAAAGTTAAATTAATTATAAAAGTAAATTAAAGATTTAAATTATATTAATTATAATTATAAATAATTAAATAAAGAACATGACCAAAAAATGATTTATTATATTTAAAATTAGAAAAATATTAGACTTATAGATTTTATAAAATTTTCAACGACAATTAATCAAAGCTTTTAACAAAAAAAAAAAAAAACAATATTTAAATTAAAAGGAAAAGCCCCTAATAAACCCTGAGAACAGAACAACGACGAGCCTCCATTTTCACGCCTCTCGATTATCGAACAATGGGCGAAGAAATGGTGACACGAAAAGATGACCCTAATAAACCGCGAAACCCGTTTCCATTGTTTCCCAGGTTCCATATTACGTTCCCTTTCTTCAATCCACCAAGAGAAGCAGAGTCCGTAGTCAAACAGGAATCAAAACCAGAAGCGGTTTTGGAGAAAGAAGATGAATACCGGAAACCAAACACCGTTAGCTTCCCCAACCCTCGACCCATTTTACCACTTCCTCTGGATGTCGAAGTTGAGGAAAGCAGCGGAAGAGCCAACAACCCAATAGTTATCTGGCAGGTAATTGAATCCGGAAATTTGGGTTTTGGGTTTCTTTTAGGTGCTTCAGTTTGTTAAATTTGAAGTCTTTTCTCTGTTGGAGATAAATCTCTTTATCCCATCTTAGCTATTTGATATGGGTTGATAGTGTGGATGATGGCGACTTGATGAATTGATTTGCTTCCATGTTCACTGATTTCGATGTACTTGGTTTTAGCTGCTTTTACCTCATGGATATAATGACTTGAAGAAGGTATAGAGAGAAAATAGCAAGATGTTTGACGTGAAATTCTTGCTGAAATATTCTTATAGGACTCATGTAATTATGATTTTGGCCAACGTTGAAGAAAGGATATGATCAAATAAAAAGCTTATGGATGTCATATAGGTGGCTTGTTTCTCCTGGGAAAAGGTTATTTGAAACTGCAGTCAACCTAGGCATGGTCAATTCTAATTGAAATGAGTGGTCATTGCATCCTGAGGAGTAACATTAGATCAGCATATCATGAGCGATTCAGTGGATTCGGATTCCTATATGTCCATTCATGTAGTACTTTACTTCATTGTCCGATATCCATCGGCATAGATACCATCATGAACTGACCTCAATTGGTCTAGATTGAATGTCCAAAGAACTAGTCGTGTGGATTCTTCTTCCATCAAGTAATGAAAAATTGGCATCGATGGGAAATTGGATGGTCAAGCGGTCCTGGTGGAAGAACGTCTGTGAAGTTGTTAAAAGAGTCATTTATCGTGAAGCTGTTAGATATGTTCATTGGTCACCTTTGGCATAATCCCACCACAGCTTCAGCTCCTCTTGTTTACTTTTTTTGGATATCTGGTCTCCCTCAATCTATCTGAATGATCGGTCCCTGTGAGGAAGAATGGGTAATAGACATAGAAAAGGTTTGATTCAGCGGGAGAGGAAGAGGCAAAAATTGGAACAAAAATACCTTGCTTATTCATGTATCATACACATTGGTTTACCTGTTCCATCTTTTGATCTCTCTCTTTGTGATGAGGGTGTATAAAACATTTTTATTCTGTGCCAACAAAGGGAACCTGTTGTTGGAAGTTGTCATACGATCTTGCCTATCTCTGTTGTGTTATAAGTTCTGAATATGTTTTCACCCTGGAAATTGATTGGATTGTTTCGAGTGGAATGAACGACACCATATTTAGTACCATATGCCACTGTAATTTTGGGTTGTAATATGATGTGAATAAGTTTAGGTTTGTAGAGTGTCTGCTCACTTTTCGTTTCTCGTTCACTTTGTGTTTCTCGTTCACTTTGTGCCCCGTTTGAATGGTATTTATCTATTATGAATGATAAACCTAAAAGTATTATTGTGGGAATATTTGTTGATTAATGAGATTACTCTGTGTTTTATCAGGTTTATGCTCTTGGAGGGTTCTTCATTTTGAAGTGGGCATGGGCAAGATGGCAGGAGAGGAAGGACAGAGCTAGAAAGGAATCAGATGATGATAATAAATCTCCTGATGGCTCCCAATCACCAGCTGAAGGTGGTGAATCCTTATGAAGCATTTTGCTGAAATTCAATTAGAACATGTGGAGTTTACTATATATATGGTTCTGTAACTGAAATATGTTTCTGCTTCTGATATAACATCTACTTTCTGATATGCAGTTGAATCATTATAATTCCTCATCTGTTGATACTTATCTACCATGCTTCTTGCTTCTTCTGAAGTTCTCTGAAGAACACTGATAGCAAGTTCACTAGATCAGATCCTGAGTTAAAATTTGATATTAACAAATTGAACTATTAAACCTGACCTCAAAATTAAGGAGCCTAATTAAGATGTTAATTATGTCATTTAATGGCCTAATAACACTTGATCGTTACGATAGGGTTTAACGTCAACGTGCGCCAACTCTCACTAACCGCACGTTGACGTCTCTCTCTGTTTTAACGGATCCGTTAGGACCGTACTCTTCAAATCGTCCAATCAGACTCGCACCGTTACCTGTAACCTCTCTTTCTCTCTTAACCTCCGTCACGCTGACTTTAACGTCGTTTCTCTTCGTCTCTCTCTCTCTCTCTCTACCTTAACCCTAACCCTAACCATCGTTTCTATGGCGACCGGCGATTACCCTCTCATCGACGATCCCCAAGCGCCTCCTCTACACGCGCCAACAAGCGATCCCGACGCCGAATCGGGCAACGACGGGGACTACTACGCGGCGTACGCTGATTCAGAGCAGGAAAAGTCGGGATCCGTAGCACCGGCGACACCGTCTTCGAAGCGAAACCATCACCACCAGCAACAATATTACTACAGCAGCAACAAAAAGTACAGGCCGAACGGAAACAACAAAAACGGAGAATCAGAACCAAATATCGATTATCGATCGGATTATCGGAAGGATCGAGAAGAGTGGAGCGAAACGGCAATATCGTGTTTGTTGGAGGCTTACACGGAGAAGTACAATCAGTTGAACAGAGGGAATTTGAGAGGGAGAGATTGGGAGGAAGTGGCGGAGGCGGTTAGCGAGAGAGGAGGGAGCAATAATAAGAAGAGTGTGGAACAGTGTAAGAACAAGATTGACAATTTGAAGAAGAGATACAAAGTGGAGCTGCAGAGGATTAATAATAATAGTGGTGGATATGGGAATAGTACTTGGCATTGGTTCAAACAGATCGAGGCAATTGTAGGGAATTCTTCTGGTGGTAAAGGTAGTGGTGGTGGCGGTGGAAGTGGAAGTGG
>JAOQMS010000003.1:31598966-31614041 GCA_027563885.1 Erythroxylum longipes | reverse complement strand
TTCATTGCTTTCTCATCTAACTTTGTTCTTTTTGGTTCAAGAATGTGCATGTAAGCAACACATCCAAATACCCTTAAATGATTCACCTTCGGTTTAACTCCAAACTAAACTTCAAATGGTGTTTTCTTCTTCAAAGCTCTAGTCCTCATTTTGTTTTGCACATAGATAGCAGTAAAGCATACTTCAAGCCAAAAACTTCTTGGAACCTTCATTCCAAACATCATTGCCTTTGCCATTTCCACAATTGATCTATTCTTCCTTTCTAAAACTCCATTCTGCTGAGGTGAATATGCTACTGAAAATTGATGAAAAATTCCTTCTTTTTCAAAGTAATTCTTCATCTCATTCGAAATGTACTCCCCTCCTTTATCACTTCTGAAACATCTCACCTTATTTCCACATTGACTTTCAGCTTCAGCCCTCCATATGTTAAACATGCCAAATACCTGATCTTTACTCTTCATGAAGTAGATCCACAAATACCTTGACACATCATCAATGAATTCCACATAATATCTACTCCAACTAATAGATGGTGTCTCCATAGGTCCACAGACATTAGTGTGCACCAATTGTAACTTCTCTGTGGCTCTCCGATCACTTGCTGGAAAAGGTAAAACATGGCTCTTCCCTTTTGCATAAGCTTCACATACTGATTTTAACTTGCTACTCAATTGTGGTATTCCATGAACCAATCCTTTCTTCTGCATATCAATGACATAATCCAAGTTTGCATGTCCATATCTTCGATGCCATAGTTGAGTCATCTCTTTCAATGAGAGAGCAGCAAATGCTCCATCCACTTCTTGCATTTTAATCTTGAAAACTCTATTAATCATTGGAACTTTATGCATTAGTTCACCTTGCTCATTGAAAATCCTGCACATTTCATCTTCAAAATGTACCTTGTACTTCTTCTCTAATAGCTGACCAACACTGATCAAATTTTGATCAAGTTCAGGTATGTAATAGACTTCATCAAGGATTGTATTTCCTGCCTTTGTAGCTAGTTCCACAGCCTCCTTCCACGATACTAGTATAATTTCACCATTTCCAATCTTTACCACTGTGTTTACATTTGTATCTTTCTTCACAAATGCTTCTCTTCTTCTTGACATGTGATTTGAACATCCACTGTCCACTAGCCATTAACCCTTTTTCTCCTCCTTTACTTCAGCTATGCAAATTTCAGCATTAGGTCATTTTTCCTGCTGTTGTGACAAGCTTCCACCACAAATACACTTTCCTCTATCACTGGTTTTTCTGTTGCTTTGCTAGTCTGTGATGAACTAGGCTGATTGTTTGGAATGTTATATAGGTTAGCTTGGAGATTTGGACTGGTTTCTAAAAGTTGTTGGGATGAGGAGTTATCAACAAGATAAGTATTTTGTGGTTGTTGGCTTAATGTTTATGTATGGATCGAATGGTATGGCATTTGGTGGGTATATGCTGATTGGGAAGCATAAGGCTGAGTTGTTTGTAGTTGAGGTGAAGTTAATGATGGCTGAGAGGTAAATTATGGTGGATATGATGCATTTTCAGAATTTGCAACATAGTGAGCTTGGTAAATTTATGATCTAGGAACATTTTGGTAAGGCTGAGGTTAAATTGGAATTTGACTTGATGAAGTAGTTTGCTTTTGTAAGGGATGGATTGGTAGTGGTTTGCCAAGATGGGGCTTTGAGGATTTTGTTGCTCATTCAACCATTTCTCATAACACACCCTCTTTGAATGTCCTCTTTTTCTGTAACGTATACAATCCACATTTTCATTCCAAAAACATTCTTCAACAGCATGATTGTTCTTCCCACAGAACTTGCAACTTGGAAACATTCCCCACCTTGAAGTTCTAGATCCACTTTGCATTCGGTTTGAGTTGTTCCCAGCATATTGGTTTGTAGCTTGGTAATTTTGGGGATGATTCAAGTAGGGCAATTGATGAGGGAATGGTGTTTGAGGATATATTGGAGGTAACTGATATTGCATTTGGTTTTGATAAGACTGGTTTTGAGGAAATGAGGTCTGGTAAGGATTTTGAGTGTTTTGAGGTTGGTTCAGTAGATGTGAAGACATCTGAGGTTGCACTACATTTGATTCAAGATGGTTTTGAGTCAGATTTAGAGTTTGGGTAAGAATTGGTGGATTTTCAGGCACTTTAAACCGTTCAGCTTTCAAGGCATATTCCTCTCCTTCCCTTCGAATTCCATGCCTCTCTTCATGCATCTCCAACACATTGAAAACTTGCTCCAATGTCATAGAATCTGGATCATTAGTGAATTGCCATTCTACAGGTGCTATGCTTGCTTTAAATCTCAAAGGTAATCTGCTCAAAAACTTGTCCACTAATATGTCAATATTTGTATTTTCTCCAAACTCCTTCAGCTTTTAAACCAAATTCATGATCTGGTTTTTGCAGCTCCCACATTCTCTTCATCCTTCATCGAGAAATTCTCAAAACTCCTTATTACAGCTTGCTTCTTCAACCTCAAACACTGAGCTGAGCCCACATACTCAAGTTTCAACGTTTCCCACAATTCTTTAACACTTTTGCAACTTGCATGTCTTAACAAAATTGCCTCACTCACTACTGATCTTAGAAAAGCAAGAGCCTTGAAATCTTTATCTCTATCTTGCCTAAGTCTTGTTAGTTGTTGATCTGTTAACTCTGTCAATCCCTTAACATCAGTCACCCCTTCATTCACTACATCCTAACACTCGCACATTCTAAGATAATCCTCAACTCTAAGAGCCCAAGCTCTGTAATTTTCACTAGTTAAAACTGATATATTAGCTTGTACACTTTGCAGATTCATCATGGGAAAGCTTGTACCTGACATGATTTTGGTTCAATCCAGGTTGAGTGAACCGTGTAGCTTTAATACCACTGTGGAAAGTGAGAACAGAACTTTTAGCACTTCAGCAAGGATGAACTGAACTTCAAGTTTTCTCCAAACTCAGGCCTGAAGATGACTACAGTTGACTCTTTCCAGCAGCTCCTGAACTGAATAATTTTCTTCAAAGGAAGGAAACTTTGCAGGAGAACAACATTTGCTTCCTATAAACTAAATGTATTCTCTGTAAATGTCACTTTAATAATAATGTATGTATTTTTTCAAGTGTTTGTAAGGCTTCAGATTCCAGTGTTTATAAGACTTTGATGTATAGAGACTATGAGGTTTTCAAAAAATGCAAATTTTTACTTTCAAATTTGCTTCTTTCCACTATTGGAAATTTGTCCAACATAACTCTCTACACACACATTCACAATAACTCAAAATCAACACTAAAAGCAAGGAAATTTTTCGTACGCAGAAGATGAAGAGAAGAAGATGGTTTTTTCATATATTGCAACTGTTTCATTACTTCTAAAAAATGTTCTGGGGCTTTTTCAAATTAGCTTTCACACACTTCTTGCCTACTTACATCAATGGCTTAAAAATGGAAGAAAAAAAACAACTAATGAGTAAGATTTTGACAAGTATCTTACTCTCATTGGTTCAGCAAGGACAAAAGCAAAGCTGTTGGTTGATAAATTAACAAAAACTGACAATGGGATTTCCTAATGATTTAAAGCTGCCAAAAGTAAAAAGACAAAAGATGCTTGATACTATAGGAACAAAAACTGATGCTCGACTTCACTAGCTTGATTTCCTTTAATGACAATTGTTACTTTGACTTGAATTCCTCTACTTCATTGACTTGCAAGACTTCTCTTCAATTGCTTTAGGTTTTTGCTTCAGGATTTACTTCAGAAATTGCTTCAGAAGTTGATAAACTCTGCTTCAGGTTTTTTTTCTTTAGCTGATGTAAAGTCAGCTCTACACTTGCTTCACATCTTCTGATTCTTCATTCTTCAGCTTTTCATTGCATATAGCTTCATTCTTCTCACTTATCTTGCATTGATTTTCATTCCTCCACTGATTCTCAACCATTCGGATTCTGTTCTTTGGATCCAAGCGGTTCTGAATTGCTCCCAAAATCATCATCTGTAGCTTCCTCCTAAACATTGGAAACTTGTTCTTCATTCTACTTCTCTTCTTCACTCTCACTGATTTTGCAAACTCTTCCACAAATTTCAACATAGCGAGCTGTATGAAACAACACAAATCAAAACTTTATTGCTCAAGGCATAATCTTTATAGTCGCTTCTTTACTACAGTTCTAGCACATATGCTTAAGGTAACCATAGTTCCATTCTAGCAACTGTAGCTTCTCCATGTATACACTACCAAACTATATACAATCTGAAGAGGTAAAAAGAATCGAGAAATTGATAAAAAACAGCCTGAATATGTACAAATGGAGCCCACAGGAGATTTCATATGCACAAAAGAATGGGAAAGTAATGTAGCAGACGCACCAAAGGCACTCAAATTCATAATGAAAGCTCTTCAATGCTAGATTTGCCAGTAGATATCCTTGGCTTTACCTTCCAAGCGTCCACCGTTTCTTCTTCTTCCTAGTATCCACCAGAGGTAGCTCTGGAAAACAAATGAGACGAGAACAATAAGAAACTACAAACTGGGAAATATTCATGCTCTCTAATCTCTATTGAGTAACGAATCGAAAGTTTGGAACTACATTCAATCATAGCAACATATGCAAAGCTCATAACATGAGAGAAAACAAAGATTTCATGCTTCATGACATGCCATAGCCAAGTATCTATCTCATTCATTTCAAATCTGAAACATATTAAGTCCCAAAATGTTTACCTCCTTCAGGATATGTTGAGTTATAGTGTAGCTCAAGAAGATAACTACATGTAAAGCATCCATAAGTATTTGACAGAATCTTTGTTGGTGTAAGACTAGGAAAGACGATGATTGACTGAAATTTCGGCTTTCCTTTCATTGTAGATCAATTGCAAGAACGTAAAACCGAAAAGGGGATTGGGAACTCGTTCTCTCCAGACTTTTGAGAATGTGGCAAGATCTCAATATAACATGCATCCTTGAATGATGTTATAACAAATATCTTTATACCATACTGCAGCAGTTGGGTTGGGAAGGTGCATTAGTCATCAATGTAAAATGCTTCCAGATAAAATAGAATAGAACAAAACTGATACAAAAATTTACGTAAATTTAGAAGTTATACTCAAGAACCTAACTTTTATATGTTCCAATTAGCAAATAAGACCAGAGAAACATAGAGAAATCAGTAAAAAGAAAAGGAAACATTGGAAGAGTAGAAGTTGCTCATACAGAATCTGCAGCAGCTTGCAATGTGACATGATCACCCCATTCACCACTCCTAATACCAACCTTGAAGTAAAATACATGTGTATGCCTAACTTGGACATCACGTGAGGTTTTTATTTAAGGATGTTAATGAAAATTTAATCCAGAGTAAGTAGTAAATTTCAAATATAATTAAAAGCTTTAATAATTATAACACTAAGATATAAATAATATTAGATTAAAATAGGGCCATTAAAATTAGTATTAAATAAATATAAGCGTAGAATAAAAAGTAAGTGCAACAAAGATTAATGCTTCTTTCATCTGTAGTATTTGGAACGGTAATAAGAATTATTCGGGGACTCAAGTTAATCGAATTTAAAATTAAAATGATATTATTTTAATTTAATTATTAAAAATAATGTAGAAAATAATAGACATCAGGTCGCCTATTCCCATACCTTTGCCATCCCTAGCTAAGTCTACAAGTAATTGGTGTTCTAAAGCCACTGTAGTCACACCATCTGCCGTTGTGTACACCTGCAACTTGTTGAATTTTTCGTACTAGTTAGTCAGCAGGATCATAAACGAAACGCGAAAACAAGAGAGTTATAGCATAACGTGAAATCATTTGACAAGTCAAAGGAAAGGGCTCTAAGAGTGAGTAACATATTCAACATAACCAGCACCTAATGGTTAGAGGAGTATTGACTTTGAACAAGAAAATGAATAGATTCACAAGCATAACTACAAGTCATGTAAGGAATCAGCTTTTCACTATTTTTAGAGAAGTTGGAGATGATACTTTGAAAGAAAAATTTGCAGGAAGCCGAAGTGATTGTTTTGTCTTCATATGTACCGTCAACCTTGAAGATCTTACATCACTAATATGTGAGACTAAGCAATTATTATTGTACTTAATCATAAGAACATAATCTGATACAGTAAAACAAAAACTTCTACTTGAAAAGATCAAATTAAATCAGAGTTTCACATGTCATCAGGCTCAGAAAGCGTTCTTATTGATATATAGTGTGTATCAAAACTCTTATCCGAATCAAAAATTACGGCTGTCTAAAGCTGATATGCTTGTTTAGGACTACCTTTTGATTGTGTTTTTCAAGAAAATAGATGTAAATGTAAAAACTAGAAAGTTAAAAGATTGATTGAATAAAGTTTTTTCATGTTGCCAGAAATATAAACAAATGATTTAGAGGTATGAGAATGACATAAGTTAGAACTAATGAAATGAAAAGAATGTTAGAAAGAAAATACATACGTACATGTGAAGCCATCGACGAAGTCTCCTCTGTTCCACTTAGTGGGAGCATTGAACTTTGAAGCAGTGGCTTCATTTCATTCAACTTCTTCTATTTTCACCATGGACGTTGGAGTAGGAAAGTTGAATGTGTGACATAATTTATCCTGATTTTCTTGGGTGTATAGTGGAATGATCCCACACTTTTTGATTATATAGTTAGACAAGCTGAACTTAAAAAAGGCTACATCCTCTTCGAAGTTAACATGTCCACATATCCATGTACGAAGCTCTTTACTGATGAAGAGTAACATACGTTCTTTATCTGATCTGTCAGGTGCACTATAGATTGTATCAAAGGAGGAAAAATGGTGACTGTCTCCAAAATAGCAATCATATCTAAGATTGCAAACTTCTCCATCATCATACGTCACATTATCATGGCACAAATAGAAAGCAAATCCCATAAAAAGATGATTAAACCAATGAGAAGGAAGGTGGATTTGAATGGAATCACCCATTCTTTGATACTTAACCCACTCTGGTATCCTACTTCCTGAATAGATCGTATCAAAATACGCCTGAATAGCAAAAATTTGTTTCTATTAAAATTAATGATTATACGGACCCAGATAAAGAAAGAGAGAAAGACAAAGAGTTACTTACCAATGATTTCAGCATTTCAATTCTTGTAAGAGCAGTTAGGTAATTTCTCAACAGTGCATTGACTACTGCCTGGCATTCATCTTCATCCAACTTCAAGCAACCCCATAAACGGAATCTTCTCCAGCCCCATCGTGAGTCAAGGGGCAGTTGTTTAAGGGTCCATATTTGTTTCAATGATCTACAACCTCGGGCGATTAATTGGCAGACACTTGATGGAAGTTCTGGTAAGGATAGAAGCCTTTTGCAGTTGTATATATAAAGAGATTTCAATTGTGAAAGTTGTTTGATGGTAGCAGGGATTTTCTCAAAATCATTTTGACTCAAATTTACAGATTCTCCTAAAGATAGAAAGCTTAAGTCCTCAGGCAATTCCGTCAAATTACAATTAGAAAGGTTTAAATCTTGTAACAAAGGCATGCCTTCCAATGACGAACCCAATATATGGTGGTCTTCTAAGAAACTTTTTGGGTAGAAAGCAAACTTCCAACAATTAACAATCATTAAATGCTTGAGACCTTTGAGATTGTGGATAGATGATGGCAACTTCTCTATAGCTGTCTCACTTAATAAAAGATTCTTCAGATTATCCACAGGCTCCAAGATTTCAGGAAGCGCCTTAAAGCATGAGCATCCACCCAAATGAAGAATTTCAAGAGAAGTTAACTTGCTAAAAAAGTTGCTTGGAAGGTTTTCAAGCTCTGTACATTCTTTCATCCATAAGTACTCCAATTTGCTTAGGAGTTCAACTGATGACGAAGGTGCCTGTTTTATAGCAGTCCTATTTAAGAACAGCTTCTTTATGTTGCTTGAAATTTCTGGAAATGTATTCAAATTTGAGCAACCCCGAAGATCAAGAACTTCAAGAGCTTCTAGAAATCCACTTCTACTATTGGGAAGATGAGTTATGCTTTTGTTCTCTACTAATCTTAGGGATGTTAACTTGGCCAATCTCCAAAAACCATCAACAATCATACTCGACATGCCATATTTAAGTTGAGGTACCACTGAATTTTCCTGTAATTAACAAAATAACAAAAGAATTAATTAATCCAATCTAGCATTATTTTCAACTTTTTATTATAGTAAATTAAGTTGTTTATTATATAATTTTCATACCTTGGCACTGTTCCACAATTGTTTGATGTTGTTGTTAAATAATTCAATAACCACAAGATTCTCAGGGTGGAAATTAGGTGGAAATTAGGTGGAAAAGATTGTAATGGATACTTATCTCACCTAAGATACCTTATGTATTAGGAAGATAATCAAGACCTTGAGGGAGATGTAAATTACTTTTTTTGTAGAAATTGAGAAATTTAAGATTGGGCATCTTCATGAACACTTGGGGATTTAAATCCATCTCTCTTATTTTAGATTAGTCTAAAACAACGCTTTCGACAGCTTCAGCCTCCTAACAAAAAATACTCGAAATATATACACAAGTTGTCATGGTAATAAATAATGTCACTCAATATATCAGAAAATATAAAAGACTATTTGTGAAGGTAATCACCTTCACTCCACCAACCAACACTCAGAAACATCAAACAACGACAAGAACATGAAGAAATCGAAGAAGAGAAGTCTGAAGGCGATGGCGAGAGGTTCTCTCGAAAGTTCTAGTTAGCAGAAAGCAAATGACAAAGTTTAAAACTCACCCACGTGATGCACTGCTGTTTCAATGCATATGTGAAGACTCAAATACAAAGCGTCGTCGTATTACATGATTAAGAAGATAACAAACACAGCTTCACACTCAAAACGCACAGCAGCAAGATGAGGGATAAGTAAGTCACGTGGAAGACACATGACAGTCATCTTGCATGCAAGCTCAGCCGAGACACCCCCTTCATCAGCTATAAAAGACGCAACTCAATGTATCAGGAAATAACACAACATATTTTTCTGTTCATGGTAATCAATCATCTGTGAGTGTAAATACTGAGTGAGAAAAATACTAGAGAGTACTAGAGTACTAGGAGAGTTTGAAGACTCTTGCAAGTGTTTTAGAAAACACTTATCTCTGTATAAGTTCTCATCATATTCTTTCATACTATTGAAAATAACCACATCAGTGGGAACCTTGGATGTAGATAGCATTAAAGCTATCGAACCAAGTAAAAATCTCTGTGTTCTTTACTTTTCTGCAATTTCAATTCCTGCAAGATTAACAAGCTTTATTAATTTTGTGTCAAGAAATCAGCAGTACAGCGCAAATAACCCAACATTATTAATAGTAGATGTAATGTTTAAATATCTTACCTTATTCTCCGTAATGTGACAGATTTCGTGACATTTTCTTAAAATGTCGTAGAAAGTTCAATCTTTCAATGATGTTTTTAAAAATTTCGAGAAATGTTAGTGTTTTCCGTAATATTTTACACAAAACGTCGTAGAAACTCTTTGCTTACTTCACATTCTGCGATGTTTTTTGTTGTATTCTGAGACTTTTTTGATATTCTGTGACGTTTTTAAAAAGTCGCAAATTGCCTCTTTTTTTTTCGTGCGACGAACCCATTATATGGTGGTCTTATAAGAAGCGTCTTGGCTAGAAAGCGAACTTTCCAACAATTAATAACCGTTAAATATGCGAGCCCTATGAGATTGTGGATAGACGATGGCAACTTCTCTATAACTGTCTCATCTAAAAAAAGATGCTTCAGATTATACATAGGCTCCAAGATTTCAGGAAGCGCCTTCAAGCGTGAGCATCCACCCAGATGAAGAAATTCAAGAGATGTTAACTTGCTGAAAAAGTTGCTTGGAAGGTTTTCAAGCTCTGTACAATCTCTCATCCATAAGTACTCCAATTTGCTTAGGAGTTCAACTGATGAAGAAGGTACCTGTTTTATAGCAGTCTCATTTAAGGATAGCCTCTTTATGTTTCTTGAAAGTTCTGGAAATGTATTCAAATTTGAGCAACCACCAAGATCAAGAACTTCAAGAGCTTCTAGAAATCCACTTCTACTATTAGGAAGATGAGTTATGCTTTTGTTCTCTACTAAACTTAGGGATGTTAACTTGGCCAATCTCCAAAAACCATTAACAATCATACTCGACATGCCGTATTTAAGTTGAGGTACCACTGAATTTTCCTGTAATTAACAAAATAACAAAAGAATTAATTAATCCAATCTAGCATTATTTTCAACTTTTTATTATAGTAAATTAAGTTGTTTATTATATAATTTTCATACCTTGGCACTGTTCCACAATTGTTTGATGATGCTGTTAAATAATTCAAGAACCACAAGATTCTCAGGGTGGAAATTAGGTGGAAAAGATTGTAATGGATACTTATCCCACCTAAGATACCTTAACGTATTAGGAAGATAATCAAGACCCTGAGGGAGATGTAGATTACTTTCTCTGTAAAAATTGAGAAATTTAAGATTGGGCATCTTCACGAACACTTGGGGATTTAAATTCATCTCTCTAATTTTAGATGAGTCTAAAACAATGCTTTCCACAGCTTCAGCCTCCTAACAAAAGACACTCGAAACATGTACATAAGTTATTATGGCAACAAATAATGTCTCTCAATAAATTAGAAATTATAAAAGACTATTAATAGTAGATAGTAATTTTTAAATATCTTACCTTATTCGCCATAAATAATTGATAAATATCTTCAGGATTCCATAATCTGCTACGTTGGTTTGGATACTTAGCTTCTTGACGAACGATTTCTTTTGCCATTTCTTGCAACAAATCATGGATTTCCAACATGTATTTTGAAGAAGTAACAAAGCACTTGTCTATGAGAACACTTAATATAATATCTAGATTGAACCCAATGCTTTTGTATATTTTCCTCAAAATATCTTCGTTAACATATATTTTGCCAACATGTTTGAAAAAACATGCAATATCAAGAAAGACGTCCTTCTCCACCCTACTTAAGCCATTGTAACTAATTTGTAACACATACATAATATCCTTATTTGGAACTTCTAACAATTGATTGAGTGCACCTTCCCACTCTATTTTCTTTTTTCGAGCTAAAGAGGAGCCTAAAACCTTCAAAGCCAAAGGATTGCCTTGTGCATATTTAACAAGTGAATTTGACAAGAATACATAGTCATCTTTTGGATTTATTTGCCTGAAGGCAATCTTATTGAAAAGTTGGAGGGCTTCCACAAAATTTAATGGTTTAACTTCATATATAAAATCAGCCCTTCCTCCAAATACTTGCTTATCTCTACTAGTTATGATAATCATGCTTCCTGAGCCAAACCAACATGAATCTCCAATCAAAGACTCTATTTGTAGAGGATTATTCACATCAAGAACAATTAACATCTTCTTGCAACCAAGTCTTTTTATAAGAAATGGTTCAGGACTAGTACCCGATGTATATTTTATTGAATCTTTTTCACCTAATGCTTTTGAAATGAGTTCTTCCTGTAATTTCTTGATACCACCTGCTTCTGCTTGTTGCCTCACGTCATGTATAAAGCAATAACCTTGAAATTGATGGGACATCATTTTATATATGACTCCAGCTGTAGTAGTTTTACCAATACCGCCCATCCCCCAAATTCCTAAAATACGAATTTCCAATGGGTTAATAGTAAATATCCTTTTTATTTCCTCAATGCGCGAGTCCATTCCAACTAAGTGTTCAAAATCATCACATGTCATCGATTGGTTCAGTTTTTCTAAAATTTCCTCAACAATTTTGTTAATAAGCATATGATCATTCCTGTAAATCATGAAACACAAAATAAATGAATGAAAAGCAAAAGAATCCTTTACTTGGATTGACCATACAACCTAAAACATACCTGAACTCCTTCGAATTAAATCCAGATAGATTGGCAGCTGTGCTCAAGGCATCTCTCCACCTTGGAATCTTATGTGCGTTTTTGGGATTTTGCTCGTGTTTAACAAAAGCTGCAGCAATATTATGGGACTGTTTTCTTAAATGGGATGGATCTACCTCGTAAAAGACAGGTATAACAATCTGTCCATTAGTTCGGTGACACTCGATAATCTCTGCAAGCTCATCAAGGCACCAACTGGAAGATGCATAGTCTTTTGAGAAAATAAGGACAGCAACAGCGGAATCTTGGATTGCTTGGAGAAGTGACCGAGCAATTTCTTCTCCTCTTTTGAGTTCTTCGTCGTCAAAGAAGGTTTGGAGATCCTTTTGGCACAAAGCAGCATAGAGATGGCTGGTGAAATTGCGACGAGTGTCTTCACCCCTAAAGTTCAAGAAGACGTTGTATTTCAATGGGTGAGAGGCCAAAGAAGAAGAAGAAGAAGAAGAAGCCATTGTTGTTGAACGAAGAGGGTGGAAGCTAGTACTAATATGCTCTCTTTTTGAAGATGTAGTCGTGGCAATGGTAGTTGATTGGTTTTTATGTTTTTGAAGATGTGGGAATCTTTGGTTATATTAAATTATTAATTATTGGTCTACTAGCTAGTAGTAATATGCCCAGCATGTTACCTCTACCAAAGTATTCATTAATTAAAAAAAGATGAGGGATAGGCATGTTATTAAATTTCGAGTAGCAAACGTAATCAATCACTTTACATTATACAACATATTTATTCTCTTTCCTTATAATTAATATATGCAAGTTGATGCAATGCAATCCTAAAATATTTTTATGGGATAAACAAACCAATTTAGCCTTTTCAGATTGAGAGCATGGTCGCATACAGTTTAGCGCACCCCGGAAGGGACGTATCCTCGAGTAAATTGTCATGGGCCATCTTCTGTCACTTGTATAGCTTTTGGCCTATTATAAACATTGTTTAGTAACATCCTATCCTAAAAAATTTAAGCGTGTTGTTGTGAAGGGTAATATTAGAGATACTGTTGTTTTGCTTTTACTAAGACAACACTTATTAACAGTTTCGTAACAAATACTGTTTTCGATCTTAGTAATTGAATATGTTTGTCAAGATTTTATAGGCATTTATAAATATTTAAAATTGATAAATACCTACAAAATCATATTTCAAATTGATAAAATTGGAAGGATTTCTAAACTAGGAGATGAAATTCTCGTACCAAAACGTTCAAGCTTGATCGTTGCAAACAGGCCATCAATCATATCATCCTTAGATGGGACTTGCTTGCGGAGATTAAACAAGATTCTCCCACAAGGCAAGTCAGAAGAATGTTAGCAGACTAGCAGTTTAAAGACAAAAGAAACCAAATGTTAGGTAAGCATAATTTTAAAAGTACTTTGAACTTTGACTTAATAAACATAGATTGGTTGGTACACGACGTTACATGTTCAGTTCCCACTTCTAGTGGCTACTAAGAGCATGCAACAGGATCTTCTGTTGATTCGCTCCAGTGAATAGGATTTTGCTACGTCGTTGCTGTTCATCACTCTAAGAGAGAGTAGAAATGGTATAAAATTTCACGGAAGTAGCTACTAATAATTCGAGGGAAAAGAAACATGTACACAACTTACGTGCATTTGATTTGATTGGACCAAGTCACTGGTTTGAGACAGAGGACCACCGCACATCAATCTATACTTATGACCCAACAAAATTACCCTATATAATAAAACATGTATTCATCAAATTAAATATATTAGACAAATTATAAATTATATGAAACATGTGTTGAACTTGGGTAGGAACACTATCACATGTTTGTTTTTTCAATTCAACAAACTTCAATAATTAGATTATAATATGATTAGATTAGTATAGGTAGGAACACTATCACATGGTTTTTTTCTTTTCAAATTCACGCCAACTTGTGCACAAACTTCAAGAAACAAAACACGAGGAAAGAAAGAGAAACGGTAAATGGTGTCATTTATATATTCGTATAGAGCGTCACTAAACGTTATAACGTTTCAGTGCTGTATATATCATGTATTAACGTTTCTTAATAAATGTTGTCTAAGCAAAACAACAGTATCTCTAATATTACCTATAAAATCATATTTAGCAAACCAAGAGATAGAGATTATCGTAGCAAAATGTTTAAGCTCAATCGTTGCAAACAAGCCATTAATCATCCTCACATATGGTAACAAATACTGTTTCAATCTTAGTAATTGAATATGTTTTTCAAGATTTTATAGGTGTGGTAATGAAAGTATACGCTACTAAAAATATGTAAACATTAACACAAGAAATAAATGTCTTTTCTACTTATAATGCTAAAAATATTAAAAATTAGATCAGTAGACCAATTTGTACTAGTCATAAAGTGGAGGGGCAAACAATAGGGACTAACGATGACTGGTTGAATGCAACGAAAATAGTTTTTTTGCTTGTGAGTCTTAATCACAGGGTCAATTATCATTGGCTTTGTTGTTGAAAAATTGTTTGAAGTTGGATGAAGATAAATGTCAGGCAGTCGCAAATACACTGCTGAGAAATCATTTCACTGCTTTTACAGGAAATCAAATGCAGAACCATTGTTGATGAATCAGAATCAGAAGACAAAAAGTAACCAAGTCAAAGCTCCTTAAATGGTGAATATATTTGGTGCTTAAAGCTTCTCGAGTTGTATCAGAAACACTGCTTCATGCCAGCAATTCTGGTATGTCTGAGTGTTGGAAAATAAATGTAATATCGAATCTAAGTGCAGTGGAATAAATTTAAAATTTTTCACAAAATCAAATTTAACAAAATTTAATTTGAAACATAAAACAAGAAATTAACAAAGTTATACTATCCTGTTTCGATTTCCTGTTGTATTTTTCCTTTCGTCTTGAATCTATCAATCCACGAGCTGTTCAATCGTCTGGTCTCTAATGGTATCCACAGATTTATTCTGAGAAAGCTCAAATCTAATTTGAGAAAAAAAAATGTAAGAAGTGCTAGCTCCAAATTTTCTAAGTTTTCCTTTTATATGAAAAATTATATTTTCATGTCCTTGGATTTTATCAAAATTACAACTAAAGTAAAACTTTAGTCATAATTACGAATTAGTCCTTATAAGATCAAATATCACATATTGATCCTTAAAGTTTCTAAAACTTC
>JAOQMS010000003.1:31564794-31598866 GCA_027563885.1 Erythroxylum longipes | reverse complement strand
AAGTAATGTTCCATTCGGGATTCTCATAATCGGGTCAGTTCAGTGAACTTATTCTCTAATAAGCACCCACATGTTTGCTTAAGTGTCTCCACACTTTAATATATGAGATCAATTACTTTCTTCATAAGAAAGAAACAAACATGTACTAGTCTAACCGTTTCATCAATATCCCGTCTTAATGAAACTACGACTAGGAACATTTAGGAATAATATATAAAAATTGCAATTCGAATATCATAATTATAATCACATTATAATTTCTAATTGCATAATAATTATTCCATGGATTTTATTTTTATGATTAATAATTAAATAATTAATAAATACACAAAGATAAAGAATACCTTTTATTGAATAATAATAATGTCATACAAATCAATTTACAACAAAAATAAATTGGCTATAAGGGCATAAACCAACACTGAGTTGGTGTCAACAGAAGGAGCAGGAATCAAGTGTCCTGAGGCTTTGAGAAAAGGAAATCAAACCAAAAGAAGCATTCTCAATCATGGCTGTCCCGAAACGGTAGAATAAGTATTGATCAGTGAATCTGATTTAGCCTAGAACTTCAACAGGACTAATTTCATTTGTGAACTTGACACGGGAAGCTAGTTATTCAGGAAATTGTGGAAGATTTCATTGGCAGTCTACCAAATGAAATGTTTCAGCACATCAAACGATCTTCCTCTAGAAAAGATGGAGACTTCTATAGGAGAAGTTATTAGTAAAACATGACAAAAAAGAGGATATTGTCACTGCAATCTCCAACTTCTTGAACAATTTCATGGGCAGAATCTATCAAAAAACACCCACAAGTTTGAATTCCATTTTGAGAATGAAGATATGGTTCTAGCTATTGTTGGTCCTAACAACAAACTCCATCTTTATTTCTCCACTGAAAATAGGAATTTCCCGTACCTTTTGATGTTAGCTCAAGGTTTATATTTAATGACTTTGATGATAACCGTATAATATTTCAAAATTCAAATTGAATTTATTTCATTGTAAAATTAACGATCTAATTCTAAAAAAGGAAATAAGAAATACGCTTGCTTTCTTGCAGGAACCTTTTTTATAATCTTGGTTTATGTGTGGAATGCTAAGGGCAAACAAACCAAATATAACAAGAAAGGAGCCACGAGAAGTAGTCAGCTTCTTGAAATAATACACACCGACATTTGCGGACCTTTTGACACTCTGTCCTTTAATGAAGAAAAATACTTGATCACCTTTATAGATGATTTTTCACTGTATGGATATATCTATTTGCTGCATGAAAGATCCCAAGCTGTAAACTATAAGATCTGATAGAGGTGGTGAGTATTATGGAGAGTATGATGAATTTGGACAGTGACCTGGTCCGTTTGCTAAGTTCCTCGAAAGTCATGGCATATGTGCACAATACATTATGCTAGGCACACTGTAACAAAATTGTACGGCAAAAAGGTGAAATAAAACATTAATGGATATAGTTAGGAGTATGATAAGTAATTCCTCATTACTCAAAATTTTATGGATGTATGCACTTAAAACTGCTATGTATCTGCTAAACAGGATTTCTAGTAAGGCAATTCCTAAAACTCTTTTCGAGTTATGGACTGGAAGAAAACTTAGTTTAAGACACTTGCATATTTGGGGTTGTCCAACAGAAGCACGTATCTATAATCCACATGAAAGAAAATTGTATTCTCAAACAGTTAATGATTACTTTATTGGTTACCCAGAGAAATCCAAAGGTACAGTTTTTACTATTCGAACCATAGTTCTAGAATTGTTGAAGCATCTAATGCCAAATTTTTAAAGAATGGTGAGGTTAAGGGAGTGTTGAAAATCAATTTGTGGATATTAATGAAATAAGGGTTGATGTTTCATTACTCATAAATGTTCTTAAACTCACAACTACAACAAATGTTGTTCCTACTTTGGAAAATCAAAATAATCAAGAACAACATTTAAATAATAAAGAAACACCCCATGAAGAACCTAACTTACCACTAGCTCATGCAAATTAACCAGTTGGTATAGCTTTAAATAAAACTGTAAGGATTAAAAGGTCAGCTATTTCTGATAATTATGTTGTTTATTTGTAAGAGTCAGATTATGATTGTGGCATTGATAATTATCCTATTTCGTTTTCACAAGCAATAAGTAGTGATAAGTCTGAAATATGGATTGATGTTATGAAAGAAAAGTTGAAATCAATGGCTCAAAACAATGTCTAGGATCTTGTAGACTTGCCAGAAGGTTCTAAACAAGTTGACTGTAAATGGGTCTTTAAGACCAAACGCGACTCGAATGGCAATTGAAAGATATAAAGCTAGACTTTTTGCCAAAGGTTATACTTAGAAAGATGGCATTGATTATAAGGAAACTTTTTCATTTGTCTCAAAGAAAGTTTCATTGAGAATAAGTTTAGCATTAGTTGCTCAATTTGATTTAAAACTACATCAGATGGATGTGAAAATAGCCTTTCTGAATGGGGATCTTGAGGAGGAAGTTTACATGGATCAACCTGAAGGTTTTTCCATTGAAGGTAAAGAAAGTATGGTGTGTAAATTAAAGAATTCAATATATGGACTTAAACAAGCTTCCAAACAATGATATATTAAGTTCAATAATAGTATTGCTTTTTTTCTGTTTTGAGGAAATCACTTTTGATGAGTGTATTAACCAAAATATCAATGGGAATAAGTTTATATTTTTAGTTCTGTATGTTGATGACATTTTGCTTGCTGATAATGGCTTGGGTTTGTTGCATAAGACTAAAGAATTTCTTTCTAAGAATTTTGAAATGAAAGATATGAGAGAGCATCCTATGTGATTGGAATTTCAATATTCTGTAAGAGATCAGAAGGTTTATTAGGATTGTCTCAGAAAACCTATATCGAAAAAATTCTTGAGAAATTTAACATAAGCAAGTGCTCAAAGGTGTAGTCCCTATTCAAAAGGGAGATAAATTTGGTCTCATGCAATGTCCAAAGAATAATGTGAAACGTAAGGAAATGGAAAAAATGTCATGTGCTTCTTTTGTGGGCAGTTTGATATACCTACAACCTGTACTAGACCCGACATCATTTTTACAGTAGGGATGTTGGATAGATATCAAAGTAATCCTGGTATTGATCATTAAAAGGTTGCAAAGAAAGTGATAAGATATCGTCAAGGAACAAAAGATTACATGCTCACTTATAAACTATATATTCATACTTAGATTTTATCCAGTGTGTTGATAGTAGAAAGTCAAAATTTGGGTATTTGTTCTTATTAACTAAAGGAGCAATTTCATGAAAAAGTGTCAAACAGTTTGTCATTGCTTCATCCACTATAGAAACATAATTTATAGTTTGTTATGAGGCTACAATTCATGCATTATGGCTACGGAACTTTATTTCAGGGCTTGGGGTTGTCGACACGGTAAGCAAGCCACTGAAAATTTATTGTGATAATTCTGCAGCAGTTTTCTTCTCTAAAAATGACAAATACTCCAGAGGCATAAAACACATGGAATTAAATTATTTTGTTGTTAAAAAAGAGATTCAAAACAAAAGGTGCATATGGAACATATTAGGACGGATCTCATGGTAGCAGATCCTCTAACTAAGGGTTTACAACCAAACATATTCAAAGAACATGTGCTTAGGATGGGTCTTAGTTGTATTGATGATTGATAATGTTTGAAAATGATGTGTTTAGCACACTTGAGCTCAATAATAATATGTTTCTGAATTTTATATTTCTTATTCATTATGTTTATGTATACATGATTGTTTGAATAAAAAATTTGTATGTGTTTTGATAATAAGTATGTAGACTGTATGTTGTTTATATACAACTTATGAACCTAAACATAATAAGTTCTTAATGTAGTGGTATATGGAAGGGAGTATACGACTATACTGTATATGACCGTCATAACCCACATTTTGTGATTTGTTGTGTTGAGGGGCTTATGATGTTAACGGTTTACAAGATTTAATTCTTGCTAGCCTTATGTTATACTATTAAATGTAATGATGAAACATCAGGCCAAGTGGAAGAATGTAAGAAATATAGTCTGATGTTGTGACCCAGATTTTCTATAGGACCATATTAAACTTGATTTAGAGTTTTCATATTAGTTTAATAGTGTATTAAATCTTAACCGTTAATTTAGTACTTGATGGATGTACAAGATTTTATGTCAACAAAGAAATGTATATAAACTAGTCCTCTCTTTTCCCTAAAGAAGTACAGACAAAAATAAATACAAAACATAAGTATTTGTGTATGGAGTTGTCCATCAAGCTATAATACAAAAAGAGGGTTAAGAGAGAGAAACTAGTTAATAATTGGTAAAAGCTTTCTCTTTATATCATGACGAATTTCGCTCAAGGTAAGTAATTTATTCGCTTCATCTATGTGATTATTATTATATTCAAGATCTGAATGGGCACGAATGATTTACTTATGATTTATGATTCATATTTGATGTTTGATTATTAAGAATCGAAAATTTTACACTAAGGACTTCAGGTATGTTTTAGTTTTTGTGTTTCGTAACTGGCAGGAATAATCATACGTTTATAAACAAACTTATAGAAGACATTTTGGAAAAACTAAACCGATCAAGAACATGTGATAATTCTAAACACTTGGTTGGAATGGACTTATCGAGAAAATAAAAAAGGTATTTACAATTAAACCACTGAAAATTCATATTTTAAGAATTTGGTGTATGGGCGGCATTGGTAAAAGACTACAGCTGAAATCATGTATCATAAGATGTCGCATCAATTCAAGATGTTGCCTTGTACATGAAGTGACGCACAATTCAGAAGCAGATTGGTAAAAGACTACAGCTCAAATCATGTATCATAAGATGTCGCATCAATTCCAAGACGTTGCTTTGTACATGAAGTGACGCAAAATTCAGAAGCAGGTGGCATAAAGAACTTACAGAAAGAACTGATTTCAAAAGCATTGGGTGAAAAAAAATTAGGAAAATATATATTACTGCTAATCCTGGACCGTTTCTTATAAAAAGATTTGTTCTTAACCATATAGATGATATACTACAAGTAGAATCTTTGATAGGATATCCATGTTAGTTTGGCTCAAGAACTATGATTCTCGTTACTAATAGGAATAACCAAGTATTTAGACGAATGTGGGTCCTCGTCAAATTCAATTGTTAAATATGTACAAGGCAACCCTTGAAAGTTTTAGCTCCTCTCTAGTTTGGAAAAAGGAAAATGAGTGGAAAAGTAGGATGAATCAATTGTCAGAAGTACCAAATAAGGATGTTATAGATGTATTACAAATTAGCTACAATGACTTAAATAAATAGGATGGAGTACAACGTCTTCCTTGACATTGCATGCTTCTTTAAACATGCGAGGCAAATATATGTCAACACTGATATTGTGAGGCAAATGTACAAAAACAATAGGTTCAATATAGATACTATGGATTCGGAAGATATTTATCAAAGATTTGTGGAGAATAAGATAAAATCTTTAAGATATTTAAAATATATCGCTTTATTATTAGGTGTCTCTTTTACTTTCTAATTTATTGAAAGAAGTTATTTATTATCACAATAAATTAATGTAAATATTTGGTTGTTTTTTGTTAGGAAGCCAAAGCGGTAAAAAGCATAGTTATTGACGTGACTAAAATAAAAAATATATAGATTTAAATTTAAAAGTGTTTATGAAAATGTCTAATTTTAAGTTTCTCAATTTATATAAAAGCTATAAGAAAAAAAAATAATTTACATCTCTTACGAGATCTTGGTTTTCTTCCTATTAGACAAGTATATTTGTTGGAGTGGATATTCGCAGCAATCTTTTTCACCTAACTTCCAACAAAGAATCTTGTGCACTTAAATTGCCCAACAACAACATAAAACAAATATGGAAAGGAGCCAATGTAATCTTATCCTATTTACAATTTGATTTATTGTTGTTTCTTGTAATAAAAGTTGAAAATAATTAATTAATTTTTTGTTATTTTTCTTAATTACAAGGTGTCATTTCAACTAACATATGAAACTGAGTATGATAGTTCATGGTTTTTTCAGCTTGTTTAATGCTCCCTTCTACACATGTTTCTCTGTTCTGAGTTCTGACAAAAACTGTTGATAAGTTGTTTGAAGTATGAGCTTTATTTTCTTATATCATGTTACGTTCTTGTTCTTGTGATTGAGTATAATAAAAGCTACTTTAAGATCAATGCTGGAAGATCTTCGAGATGGATGGTACATAAGAAGACAAAGTAAAGAGAGATTGCTTCAGAGTTATGAAGAAAAGCAAACAAATTCTGGTGATTCCTACAAATTCAGAATGAAAGCTCTTCAATGTTAGATTTGCGACTACAAATTTAAAGCTTATATATATATATTTAAAAGTTAGACTCAAGAACCTTATTTTTATATGTTCCAATTAGAAAATAAGAGCAGAAAAAAACATAGAGAAAGTAAAACAAAAAGGAAACATTCAAAGAGTAGAAGTTGCTCATACAGAATCTGCAGCAGCTTGACTGTGACATGATCACCCCATTCACCACTCCTAATACCAGCCATAGAACAAACATAGTAAGCATGAATTCATTTCAGAAAGCTTTTACAGGAAACAGAAAAAAACTGGGAGCAGCAACAAATATTTGTTTAAACTATCTTTTGAAAAAATTTGTTTAAAAACATTTATGATTCTAGAATATTTTTATTTCTCAGGAAATGATTTTTACACAAACACACAGATATGGCATCGTCTGATTAAGACAGTTTAATGTAACACTAACTCATTCAGATTTCAACTAACCTGATTGACTATTTGTTCTCTAACATGTTTGTGGTATTCAGGAGATCGGTAAGGTTGATCGGACAGGGCACAGAATTGAAATTTAGAAAAGATATACGGGGTTAACAACGAGTAGTAACACAAAAAAATGAGCTACTGATAACCAAATCTTTTAGAATACAAACCTGACAGTTACCATATCCTTCAAACTTGTGCTCAACCAGATCGTATACCTTCAGCCTGAAAAACAAACAGCACATAATTATAAAACTAACATATAAATAATATTAAATTAAAACACGACTACTAAAATTAGTATTAAATAAAATATAGGCATAGAACAAAAGTAAGTGCAACAAAGATTCGTGCTTCTTTCATCTGCTGTGTATAAGAATGGTAACAAGAACTAACCTGAATCGTCTCAGGTTGATCAAAAAAGCATTTTACTATTTTACAGATCAAAGTTGGAGATAATACTTCGAAAGAAAAATTTGCAGGAAACCAAGTGATTGTTTGGTTTCTTCACATCTCTTAAGCAATCTCTCTTACTTTGTCTTCATATGCACCATCCTTCTTGAAGATCTTACCTCATTAATATGTAAGATAAAGCAATTATTATTATACTCAATCACAAGAACATAACATGACACAGGAAAACAAAAGCTTCTACTTGAAAAAATCATATTAAATCACAGTTTCACATGTCATCAGGCTCAGAAAGAGCTCTTACTGTTAGAACTTTTGCGGCTGTTTAAAGTTGATATGCTTGTTTAGGAGTGTCTTTCGTTGTGTTTTTGACCCATTTTGTTGGAACTCATAATAGAAAAACATGTACAGCTCACCTAATTGAAGCATTGAACTTGAATTAATGTCACTCGACTTCTTTTGTCTTCAATCTCTTTTTGGGATACAGTAGAATGACCCTGCACTTGTCGCTGATCTTTACAACTTGGATACTCCTAAATTTGGAAAGTCAATTGTTCCACAGAATTCATCCTTATCTTTTTGAGCATATAGTGGAATAACACCACACTTATTTATCACATTCCCGACTGACCTAAACTTGAAAAAGGCTATATCCTCTTCAAATTTTCTGTGTCTACATACCCATTCACAAAATCTTCCACAAACCAAGACTGTCATGTGCTCTTCGTCTGCTCTTAGCATGTAAAATGTTTCGGACTCAGCATAGGAGAAATGGTGATTGTCTCCAAAATAGCAATCATATATAAGATTGTAATGACACTCCACTTTATCATGGCACAAATAGAAAGCAAATCCCAGAAAAAGATGATTAAACCAACAAGAAGGAAGGTGGATTTGAATGGAATCACCCGTGGTTTGATACTTGACCCACTTGAGTATTCTACTTCCTGGATAGATCATTTCAAAATTTGCCTAAACAGCAAAAATTTCTATTCAAATTAATGATTATACAGACCAGATAAAGAGAGAGAGAAAGACAAAGAGTTACGTACCAATGATTTCTGCATTTGAGTTCTTGTATAATTCCTCAACAATGCATTTACTACTCCCTGGCATTCATCTTCATCCAACTTCAAGCAATTCCATAAACAGAATCGTTGTTCTATTTGTGAGTCAAGGGGTAGTTGTTTAAGGTTCAATATTTGTTTTAGCGATCTACAATTGTCGGCGAATAATTTTGAAACACTTGATGGAAGTTCTGGCAAGGATAAAAGTCTTTTGCAGTTGTCTATATAAAGATATTTCAATTGTGAAAGTTGTTTTATGGTAGGAGGGATTCTCTCAAAATCATTTTGACTCAAATCTAGAAATTTTACAGAAGATAGAAAGCTCAAATCTTCGGGCAATTCCCTCAAATTGCAGTTGGAAAGTTCTAAACCTTCCAACCACAAACCCAATCTATAGTGGTCTTCTAAGAAACAGCTTTCAAAACTATTTGGGTAGAAAGCAAACTTCCAGCAATTACTCATCCACAAATTCTTGAGCCCTTTCAGATTGCTGATAGACGATGGCAACTTCTCTATATTTGTATCACTTAATCTTCAGATTATCCACAGGCTCTAAAATTTCAGGAAGTGCCTTAAAGCGTAAGCATCCATCCAGATCAAGAGTTTCAAGAGATGTTAACTTGTTAAAAAAGTTGCTTGCAAGGCTTTCAAGCTCTCTACAATCTCTCATCCCTAAGTACTCCAATTTGCTTAGGAGTTCAACTGATGACGAAGGTACCTGTTTTATACCAGTCCTATTTAAGTGCAACTTCTTAATGTTGCTTGAAATTTCTAGAAATGTAATCAAATTTGAGCAACCCCATAGATCAAGAACTTCAAGAGCTTCTAGAAATCCACTTCTACTGTTGGGAAGATGAGTTATGCTTTTGTTATTTACTAAACTTAGGGACATTAATCTGGCCAATCTCCAAAAATCACTAACAATCATATTTGATATCCCGTGTTGAAGTTGAGGTATCACTGAATCTTCCTGCAAATAACAAAAAGATTAATTAATTCAATTTAGTATTACTTTCAACTTTTATTATAGTAAATTAAATTGTTTAGTATATAATTTTCCTACCTTGGCTCCATTCTGTAATCGTCTGATGTTGCTGTTGGATAATTTAAGCACCACCAAATTCTTTGATTGGAAATTAGGTGGAAAAGATTGTAATGGATACTTATCCCACCTAAGGTACCTTAACGTATTAAGAAAATAATCAAGACCTTGAGAGAGATGCAGATTACTTTCTCCGTAGAAATTAAGAAATTTAAGGTTAAGCATCTTTATAAATACCTATGGATTTAAATTCATCTCTCTTATCTTACATAACGCCAAAATGATGCTTTGTACAGCTTCAACCTCCTAATAAAAGACACCCAAAATATGCACAAGTTGTATGACAATAAATAATTTTATCTCAATAAATCAAGAATTATAAAAGACTATTAATAATTGAAAGTAATTTTTAAATATCTCACCTTATTATCTACAAATACTTCATAAATATCTTTAGGATCCATAATCTACTATATTGATTCGGATGTTTAGCTTCTTGACGAACAATTTCCTTTCCCATTTCTTGCAACAAATCATGCATGTCTAACATGCCTTTGGAAGCATCTACAAGGCATTTGTCTTCAAGAACACTAATTATAATATCCGCATCAAAACCGTAACTTTTAAGAACTTTCTTTGTAACATATGTGCTATCATATTTGAAGAAACATGCAATGTCAAGAAAGGTATCCTTCTCCACTCTATTTAAGCCATTGTAACTAATTTGTAGCACTTGTTGGATATCTTTATTTGGAACTTTTGACAACTAATTCAATGCACTTCTCCACTCATTTTGCTTTTTCCCAACTAGCGCAGAACCTAAAACCTTCAAAGCTAAAGGATTGTCTTGTGCATATTCCAGAATCGAGTTTGACAAAGACACATAGTCATCTCTTGGATATTTTTGCTTGAAGGCACTCCTACTGAAAAGTTGGAGGGCTTCAACATGATTTAATGGTTTAACTTCATATATAAAATCAGCCCTCTCTCTAAATACTTGCTTATCTCTACTAGTAATGAGAACTATGCTTCCTGAACTGAATCAACATGGATTTCCAATCAAAGATTCTAATTATAGTGGATCATTCATATCGTCAAGAACAATTAACATCTTCTTGCAATCAAGTATTTTTTTAAGAAATGGTCTAACTCTTCCACTGAACATATTTTTTATTGGATTTTCTTCACCTAATGCTTTTGAAACAAGTTCTTCTTGTAACTTTTCGATGCCACTATCTTCTGAATTTTGTCTCACGTTGTGCATAAAGCAACAACCTTGGAATTGATAAGACATCTTATGATATATTACTTCAACCATAGTAGTTTTACCAACACCGCCCATGTCTCAAATTCCTAAAATACGGATCTCCAATGAGTTAATGCTAAATACTTCTTTTATTTCCTCAATGCGCGAGTTCATTCCAACCAAGTGCTCAAAATCATCATGTACTATCGAATGGTTTAGCTTTTCCAAAATGTCTTTAACAATTTTGTTAATAAGGATATGATCATTCCTGTAAATTATGAAACACAAAATAAATGGATGAAAAGCAAAAGAACCCTTTACTTGGAATGACAATACAACCTATAACATACCTGAACTCCTTAGAATTAAACCCACATAGATTAGCAGCCGCGGTCAAAGCATCCCTTCACCTTGAAATCTTGTTTAGGATTGTTTCTTAAAATGAGATGGATTTACCTTGTAAAAGATAGGTATGACAACCTGTCCATTGGAACGGTGACACTTGATGATCTCTACAAGCTCATCAAGACACCGACTGGAAGATGCATAGTCTTTTGAGAAAACAAGGACAGAAACAGTGGAATATTGGATTGCTTGAGGAAGTGACTGAGCGATTGCTTCTCCTCTTTTGAGATCATCTTCGTCAAAGAAGGTTTGGAGATCCTTTTGGCGGAAAGCAGCATAGAGATGACTGGTGAAATTGCGACGAGTGTCTTCACCCCTAAAGTTCAAGAAGACATCGTACTTCAATGGGTGAGAGGCCAAAGAAGAAGAATAAGAAGAAGAAGCCATTATTGTTGATGGAAGAGAGTGGAAGCTATCTAATAATAGAAAATGGTAATTCATAAGCTTATATGCATTATATAATGACTTTCCAACTGTAGGAGTATCCAAGGTGAGTTATAGATATTTTTTATTTTACTTTATCATTCCTGTGACCCGAGTATAACAGCTGTTTAGTCTTACAAATATAGATGTAAGAGTTTCAAAGGTGTAATATGTGAAGAAAAGCAAACAAACACTAGTCGCTGCTGAGGTTCTTGTTCGGCTCGATTGAGACTTGGCACCGCCGCTGCTGAGGTTGCTCGGCTCACAACTGTTGCATGCCACTCCGAAAAGTCAAAGGAAGGAGTAGGATATTATAAGATGTAGACTAGGATATTGAGGAACGCTGGTTGAAATATAACCATATCAACTTTTTACAATTTTCTAACTACGTTTTACTAAATAGACTCTTGATCTTACTCTCAGGCAAGAAAGAGCATTGCGGGCGTTGAGAGGTTTGATGAGGTTGAAGACATTGATACAGGATCAATCTGTGAAAAGACAAGCCACAGCCACACTAAGAGCTATGCAGACACTTGCTCCCGTGACAGTAATGTCAAATGAGATGACAGATCCAACAGAAAAATGCTATAGAGCTAGAGAAGATGAGAACATCTGCAGTCAAAACTACTGTATATGTTAAATATTTAATCTGATCAATCCATATTAAATCAAACCAGACTGAGCTTGTTTAGCTATCTGTACATATGTGACATAAATTTCATCAATATTTAAACCTCTATCATCAATTTCTACTAAAGTATTGAATTATTTAATTATTTTTTATATTTTTTAAAAGTCACACTCTTGGTTCAACAGAAATGGCTGCTTCTTCTTCTATGGCCTCCCAACCATGTAAGTACGACGTCTTCATGAACTTCAGGGGTGTAGACACTCGTCACAATTTCAGCAGGCATGGAAGTAAGACGTCTTATATTTATTTAAGACGTAGGGTTAATTAAACCTTTTGTTAATTTTTCCAACTACAGAAATATTCAATGGCATCTAAAGTGATGACATATGGAATGTTTAGTGTAATTGTTCATGGTTAAAGTGAATATTTAGGAGCTCTTAAACTTCCTGAGCTCAAGGGTTGTGAAAATTTGTATAAAGTTCTAAAATTTTCAGGCAACATAAAGGAACTGATCTTGGGTTGGACTGTTATAAAATAAGTGCCTTCATCTTCAGTTGAACTCCTCAGGAAATTAGAGTTATTACAGACAGAAGATTGTACTGAACTTGAATGCCTTCTAAGCAACTTTGGAGCTTGAGCCCTTAGATAATTTGGAGCTTTTTAGCTTAAGTTGGACACCCATGGAGAAGCTGCCATTGACCCATTACCAATCTAAAAGGGCTTAAGAGTTTAAGCCCTTTCTAACTATTATTATTTCAACTCTATTGAAAAAATGCATGACCATGAATCTAATTTCATAATTTAAATGAATTTTAGTTGTGTTAAATTTTTAGTAGCTTTTAACATGAGTCATAATTTTAATTTATATTATGTCACAATTAAGTAATTTAAAATATTTGTTAAAGGTATAATTTTTTATTTTAACATTTTACAAAAGGTTTAAATAAATACATATCACTGTCTATATTACCATTTTTAAGATGTAATGAATATTATATTAAGATCAAGCTTTTGAATACCGTTCCGATTGGTACGGACGGAATGGTATCAACATTTTTGGTACTGGCCGTTGACAATTGAATTTCGTTCCAATTATTTTCGTTTTCGTTTTCTTTTAATTTTACTTATATTTAATGTTTTTGTTAAATTCTATATATTTAATGTAATTATAAATGTTTTTACTTCAAGTTTAACTTCTATTTGATTGTTTCCACGTCATGAATTCTTTTTGTAAATTGTAATAGTTAAGAATATTTATTGTTCTTTTTATCAGATGTTTTGATGTAATTATTATTTATTAAAATGATGAAATTGTATTATTGTAATATTTTAAATACTTTGTAGTTTGTATTATTCTTAATTTTACATTTGTATTATGATGATTGTCTTTTTTTATATTAATTGTAGTTATTATTTATATGTGAAATATTTAAAAATTATTGTTATTTCATATTAGTTGTGATTATTATCTATTATTATGATTTTTGGAAACAGGATTGATGTAAACTTATAAAATATAAAGTACAACCATACAATATACCAATGGATTATTTTGCAAATTTAAAAAATTTCAAGAACTATTTCATAAATTTAAAAAATTACCTAAAACGATATCCGGTATTAACCGGTACCGGCACAATATTGTACCAAAACTTAATCCTATACTAAGTCCAGATACTCAGCAATTTTGATTAAGATATAATGAAAAATAATTTTGTAACATTAAAGTTACAAACCTGTATTAGAGATGGCGAAAAACTGACTTTGTCAGTTTAAATAAGTGAAAAGGCAAAAAAAAGAGAAGAGGAAATATATGAACCAGAGTAAAGGTCAAATAGCCTCTTTATTAATAGAACCTTGTGTTCATTTATGGCATAGGATACAAAAAATCTCTTCAAGTTCTTTTGAGAAAATGAATGACTAATATAAAGAACACAAGGTCCAGTAAATCACCTCCAGCAGTCTTCCTCCCAGCTTTCAGCGATGCCTATTCTACAAATTATGCTTTCACCTCTTACTCTAATACTCTCTGTACACTTACTCCCGAAACCCATAAAAAATATCTACGGGTCTATCCACTAATGTTGCCATCCTATGCTCTGTCTTGCTGCTTCAATAAAACCCTAAACTTCTTCAAACAAGCTTTTATCTACTATCCAACTCAGATACCGGTCAAATCCTGATGAGTAGAGCTCAAGCTCTGGGTTGATTTTTGGGGAGTTCCCTAGTCCAACTGGAAATAACTGTCATAAATGGAAAGCCTGTCAATTGCGTCAAAATTTGCTCTGACACCAACACACTGGCTACCTAGCTGGGCACAACCAGCATCCGGCCACCTGCAGCCTCCGTCTCGAGAGCCTAATGGGCATAAAACTTCACATACTCGACTAAATGGATTATCAGAAGCAACATTATCTCCAACTAGACTAATGGAGACAGAGAGATCCGTGTTGTCATTAGGTGGTATAGTAGCATCTGATTCTCTTCTTGAAGGGGAAGACATCAATGTTTGAGGACATCCAATCAGGCTGCTTTCGATATCCACTGCTGTATTTCCACTGGTGGAAAAATGAACATTGCAGCCTAATGACTGAATGGCTCTCTTGATGACTGCATTTTCTTTGCTGGCTTTCTTGGCCAAGGCCACAGCAGAACCACTGATTTGTTTTTCATTTCGTAGCTCTGAAGCTAACGACTCCATGGCAATTGTTGCCTCTTTTGCTTTCCTTTCTGCAGTGTCTTTTGCCTGTTGACATTTTCACACGCAAAATCAGTGAGTTGTATCAATGCCAATAGCTTGTTTGAGAGAAGAATATTTAAGTTTCGATATGAGGGTAAACTTGACAATATGAAAGAAGATAAAAGGACTTATTACCTTCTGGATTTCAGATAACTTTAAAGACATCTCCCTGCACTGATCTTGGAGCTCCCCAGCATGGGCTTCGGAAGGACAAGCCCACCGCAGATGAAATTGAGGCCATAAAGTTGGTGCTAAAGCTGCTGCTGGAGGTAACAACGGACCATCATGTTTCAGTGGGTTATAAAAGAAATTACAGTGCACATGAGATCTTCCTTCTGAAGAACGCAGATCAGCCAAATAGGCCCACAAGCATCCACAAATTTCAGAGACTCCAACTTGATGTCTCTCCTTTTCACTGAAAATTGACATTATGCAATAAGAAACAGGTATCCCACAATAACTGAAGTTTATCACACATTTCAGAAATGAGTACAAATCATCCCATAGGAAAAATCCGTAAGTTGTTAACATCACCTATTGTAGAAGAAGTTTCCGAAACGACAAGAAAGCACAGAGTCCATTAAATCAACCAAGAAGACCTGCATAAACAAGTTGGTCGAATATATTAAGAGGCCAAATTAGTTCACATTTTTAAATAGGATATTTTCAAAGAAACAACTCATATGCAGATGAAGCACATACCGGAGAGAACTCAAAAGCAAAAGGATATATCCTCAGCAACTGAGAAACACAATCAATCCACTGCAAAATACAGATGATGTAAAACTGTCAGTTGCTAAAGAAAGGCAACGCACCATCTTTCTTAAATTCACTCCCAACACAACCAGAAGGGTTTCAATCTTGGCACGAATCCTATCCATAATTATCCCTCAGTTGTCCAACAAGGCTCTAAAGGCACAGTCGACTTGTCAATGGCTGATATGAGTTTGAACTGAATGCTCTACCCCAGCGCATTTAGAAAGAAACATTCAAATTCCCCATAAAACATTGAAAACTCTTTATGAACTTTGCAAAGCCTATCATCTGCCAAGAAGTCTACCAATATGTAATGGCCAGAGGAAAAGAATCTACGAACTTCAGTGTTTTTCTCCAGTTTTTAAACGAGAGACTTGTCTCTCATCTAATTAAAGAAAACAATATAGAAACTATGAGGGCCACAGGAGGCCTGGATGACATCTATACAAACTCTTAACTAGCAGAACATGATAATTACATCACAAGGCTCAGAAGTTTGAATCAGCAAAATTTAGGAATTAAAAGAACAGATTAGAATATGAGGTGAAAATCTAGTTAAACTTGGAGTACCAAGAAAGAACATACACAAAATGAGCATCAATATAATATCATTAGCCTCACACAATTACACTAATGATCACCCAACAAAAGGAATTTAAAACTTTCTAGCATCTAGAGGCTGTAACTTGAAAAACTGAGGAACTTCATACAAAACCTCAAGAAATCATTAAAAAGCTTCACTGAGGAACTTCATACAAAACCTCAAGAAATCATTAAAAAGCTTCATGTAGATGATAAGAACAGATTGTAATAGATACAATACTTCCTCATCCAAACACATGAATCTGACCAAAAGTTGCATGAAACAAATAAAATAAAACAAAAGTAACACATCTCTATTACCACAAAAAATGTATACTCATATCATATCAACAAGTTGCAACTAGAACAGTCATCAAGATCAGGATAAAATGCAAAGAAAGAAAATTGATATATGACCATATACCTGCAAAAATATGGGAGAATAGTTGCTCTGAGAATGAGAACTGGGTGTTGGAGCTGCTGAAGATTGGCGCATAGATGAAGCTGGAACAGAAGACTGTCGAGATAATTCAAAAGGCATGTTGCTGTTCCCAGATATAGTTGGCATTCCCACGCGATCTGCAAACGGATGACCAAATGCTAGCCAGTCTTTTTCTATAAGTGCCTGTAAAAATTTTCAAGCATGTCCCACAGAGTTAAAACCTTCATGTAAGAAGGCAAGCTACAAAGTTAACATAAGTAACAGATGTAAACTATTTACTTTTCTGAAGGTATTGGGGTGAATCTGGGAGATGAAAACTCTTAAAAACAAGGACTGACCACAAAGATGGCAAAACAAAAAGTATGTAGTTGGTAACAGAGACTAGAATCATTTTTCTTTTTTGAAATTTGTTTGCTATATTGAAATAGAAACTGTTCCCTTACGAAACAATCTCCCAACGTTTCCTTTTCTAGACTTTTAGAAAACATCTTTTCGTTGTTTTCTTTGCTTTACACCAATAGCGTTAGAATGAAATTGTGTCCTGATTTGTTCCCTCGAAGATTTCATCTTATAGACTATTTTGGAAATCATTTTCTTCAGTTATTAACATTCTTGAAAATTTAGAAAACAGCAAATGAAAAATATTTTCTAGTAGCAAAGGAAGCCTAGTTACTGGAACCACATGATAAAATGGTAATTAAGTCATAAGAGACATGGTTTAATCATATTTGAAAGAAGAATTTGCAATCAATATAGCAGGTGCGGTAGCACCTGAAACCCTTTAAAAGTTCGGTAGTACGGATCCAGCAACAAGTTAGCAAGTGAAACCAATTGAGTAGTTCTATCCCACCCGTCACTGCAGAAGAAATGAAACGAAATGTTATCAGATATTAAATAGAGAGTGCTAAAACAGAGACAAGACAAAAGGAAGATCACAAATAAAGCTGCAAATAAAAGTCAATCATCTCCTCAAAGAATATTTGCTTTATGCAAATGAATATGTGCATCTGAAACCCCATTACACTAAAAAAAATTCAGAACTTTGTATATTTATAGCTAATTATTGCAGCTTTTGTATCAAGCTGAGTCTAAGAAACATAAATTGCCATCACAAGCTCAACATCTACACGAGGTCATCAGCACAAACCAGCAGCATTCGTTCCTTTGATATAGGATGGAACTACATATGTCCAGCACAATCACTTGCTTTTACATTTTCCGAAATTTACTTTAAGAAAACCAAAGTAAAAGCACCATTATGTGTGTAGAAAATAGCAAAAAGACATTTGCATTCTTCACGGAGTGAGAAAGAAAGATCAGGAACTGCAGGACCTCCCCAATCCCACTCCCCTCTCTCTCTAACATTTTTGCGGAATAGAAGCGACAAATCAATACTTTGAATTTTTGAGAAACAAAAATACCTCAGCCACTGCTTTCTCTGCTTACAACATGCACTAAATAAGTAACCAAGTATAGCATGAAGGAAAGAACTCAATAATTAACCCAAAAAAATCTAAAAAGAAAATGTAAAATTTAACAAATCTAGAAGAAAATAAAAATTAAAAAAAGGATAGCATGAGTACACTCTACAATTTATATTAAATTCAGGTATCACCATCACAGCATGAATGAACAATTTCTTACCTACAATGTACAAGCACTGAAGCTGATTCCAAAGCAACATGAGCAACAATCCAAGCTGCACCAGCCAAGACACTCTGGACATGTATAAGCCAACCACTATCACCGAGGGATGATACAGAAGCAGACATACTGCTGAGATTGCCTCCACCCCAAGTCCAACCACCATGTCTCTGAAATAATCAATATTTATCAATAGGAACATTAATGAGAGCCACTAATCTGTTCAAGATTAACATTACGGAGAAGTTTCTCAACTATGTAAGTACATGGGTCAGTACATGAAAAGTACGAGTATTCTTCAACAGGTAGTCATTTCAATTGTTATTCATTATAGCCCTCGATGAATTAAATGCAGCTAATATATAACAGTCTACAACAAAAACATTAATTAATCCAGATATCAGCAGTCTATTACTAGTGAAGCAGCCGTTTTATGGCAGTTCAGGACTGACCAAAAATGATGACATTCCATCTGAAGAAGTGGTGCCATGGGTATCTAAGTAGTCTCTTAGACGAGAAAGACTCTCTCTCATTGCATGTATGTTGTCTATCCCAAAGAAAACAATCTGATGAGATTGCAAAGAAATTTAAAGGGGAGATTAGATCAGATGAATTAAAGTTGATGACAATATAAAAAGAATGGGAACATTCAATAAAAATACCTCAGACTGAAAATAATTAGAAGATGACTCAGAGCCACCTCCCATTGCTCCATTTGCTAAAGCATTCTTTCTGGGTCTTGCATCAGCAATGTATAACTTTCTAAAATCGAGAAAGAATGGGAAAAACGAGGTAAGCCACTGGAAAACATGTTAAGAAATAGATTGAGATGAAGTACTTATAAACAAGCAAATAAAAAAATCAAATCAGAGCATCATGAATCTGGTTTGCCACTGCTCAAGTTTCTATCAACATCAGGACACCAGACTTCAGTGGAAAATAATAACAATACAAAGAACTCCCCATATTTTCAGTGCTAGGTTATATGTATCAAAAAGTGCTCTAGCTTCTCTTAAGCATAGTTTCAGAACATAACATACTAAAGAAAAACATTCCAAATTAACCAACCAAAGAAACCTGAAGACAAGCAGCACAATATCATGCACTGCCAAAATCTCTTTAGAATACAACTCTAGAACACACAAGAAATATATAAAAAGAGGGATACAAGACAGAAATAACTGAAAATCATACCTCCTATTCCCCCTTGCACCTCCAAGTTGATCACAAAGTGCAGCAACAAGTTTCTCATCTGCATTGCTGTAGGCTCGTTCAACAGTTTCAAACAGTCATATGTAACCAGTAAAAAGGAAAAGAGGATATATCATGAACACATTCCTAATGGGTGGTGAGAAAGCAAACTTTGTCTTTACCTCCTCATATTCATCATAAGACCAACCAAGGGTTGGGATGAACGTGCAAGGACTGCCCCTGTTTCTGTATAAATGTATGTACAGGTATAAGAATGGAGATCCTGATAATCAAAATAATAAGTTCAGTTCCTCCATACCAGGATCACACCAAGATATTACTGGCAAACGACACCTAGCACGAAACGTGGATGCTTGGAGCACTTCTTCCTCGCTACCATTGGACCATGCAAGTATTAGTTATAAAATTCAGATTTAGTGGGCCATGACAAACAGTACTAGTGAGTGACAAGGAAAAGATTATGGATCTCACTGCATAATCTCTTTTCTTTTTTTGTGTCCAATTCCATTCTTTTGCTGCACTGCAATGATTAAGAACCTTACCTAATTGATTTTGGAACAATCACGGCAAATGGATAGCTCTCACACACTGTATAATTTGAGTTAATACTACTGATTCTCCACAAGTCATTAGAAAATGTATATGACCCCTGCTTGATCATTTCCATCGATGCAGAAAAGGAGCCTCTTCCAAGAAGACGAAAATATTCATTCAGAAGTCGAATTTTAGGGTTAAGATTAGTGAATTTGGAAGGCCCACAAGTAAAAGCATAAAGATCCCAGAGTCTTGATGGCTTCGTAGACCTCAACAATGCATCATATATCATCCGCCTCTATACAATGAAAATAAACAACACACTCTGTTAAGTACATTGTATTAAATTCAGCACTCAAACAGAAGCATGGAATTGAAGAATAGTTTACTAAAAGGATATAAAAAGGGGATAAAGGACAAGAAAGGTCAGAGCAATGGATAAATCCAAGATTCAAAAGATCATCCATTTCTCCTTCCATTCATGAATCCATACTTTAATTTGTCCATACTTTAATTTGCAGAAAGATAGACATCCACTTTACAAAGGCACTATTCACTTAGAATTGAAACTGCTTTTGCTGTCAGATTAGTAAAATCAATTAGAGAGATGCACTCTTTTTTTCAAACCAGCTACAACAGGTTTAACCCACAACTAATTAGAACACCGACATTTTAAGCAAAGGATAGGACCATCCCTCAAAAACAGTTAAAGCATTTTGCTGTAACTAGTGAGTTTCCCGGAATAATTATGCTTGAGTTATTCAAAGAGTATATATTGCTAGGAAACTACCAGAAAAGGTAAACCACAGAATTGCCACAAATAGGGAATCAATGGCAATTTATTTGAACTTCTCCCAAAGTTACTTTCAATGACAACATTTTATACATATAAAACGAAAACCATAACATCATAATCATATGAACAAGAACAGAATAAACTCTATAAAGAGAAGCACTACCTGCTTTGTTCGAGGACGGAAACCAAAGACTATTATTCTCATATCCTTGCCTGTAGAATACAAGAGAAGTCTTAATCCTGTTAGGGTCAAACCAAGGACCACATATACAATAACAACTAGAAACCTCCGAAAATGCAAAAGATCAAAAAAGAAAATAAATTATGAGGCAATGCGAATAACTTCCATTCCACTGACCAAGTAAAATATAAGTACTGCACGCGGATTAGGTATTCAACCACTTTCCATGCCTTGCATGTATAAACTTTAAATTTTCTATGGGCTAAGCACCATAAACGACAGTCAGCAGAGAACAACCACAGAGCTAACGTATTATCATGCAGCCCAAACGTACATCCCCACCCCCATGGTAATCCCACAGAATGTGTCTATGCATGCAAGTACAGAATCACAAAAGCTAACACAGTAAATGACATGTAGTAAGAACCTCAAATCATGTTTATATTTTCCCCCACAATGCAAAAAGGTTAAATGGATACAAAATGAGAAATAGATTCAATGAAATGAACCAGTATAATGCATACCAATGACCAGCAGAAGTCGACGGGAAGGGATCTTGTCTGATTGGCGAGGGGCCGATTGAATCTTAACAACCTAGATACAACCCAGAAAGAAAAATTGCACGCACTGTCAACCAATAAATATGGCTGAATGAAAACCCAGGGTGGAGAATCCAACAAAAATTCTTAACAATAGTTAACACATGCAAAAAACAAGCATTACCAAATTCATCTGATAAACATACTAAAGAATAACAACTTACAATTTTGTTGAACTTCTCAATTGTTGCCAGTGGAATTGTTCCAAGTGCAATGACATTTTCAGTTCCCTCACTCTTGAAAAGGAATTAAAAAGTAAAATTACGACTTCTTTGTGAAGCATGCATGCAGAATGTAGTAACACAAGGAGTACACCTCGTTATAATGAAGAAACTTGATTCATTAGCTTCTTACATGTTTGTATGAAAAAATAGCAGGAAAGAGACAAATCAAAAGATGGGATGCAATTAAAGTATGCAACTGAAACAGAGTAATGTTCGAACGAAGAGTTAGAAAGTGCAAAAATTACCAGAAAAATAAGACGATAGTTGGTCACTATCAAGGTGCCAGCTTCATCAGTATTAACAAGCACAACCCCATGTCCCTGAAAGCAAAGTCCATATCCGAACATTGTACAAAGAAGCCCAATAGTTACAAAAAGAGAACAGGTAAGAAATTTTCTCATCAAATATTGCAGAAATCTAATCACCGATAAAAGCAAATTCAGTTGCTACAAAAAGACACAGATGAAGAAACAAATGTCAACTGCATCCACACAATGCCCAATGAGGACGTCCACAGGGCCACACACATATCATCTCTGAACAAACCATGGCATTTTTGGACTTGGACTAAGTTAATTGGCCTGCATGATCTGATTGAGTTAAAATCACTGAGAATATAAAAAGTGTACAGTTAAGTGTCAAGATTCCCCACATAGCCTAGGACATCACATGAAATTGGCTGTATAACTTTTCAGCATTTTCCCTTAAAATTTTAAGTACATTCCATTAAAAGTTCGCAGGGCCTACAAATGTCACTTCACTTCCTCTTTAGGCTCAACATAGTATCTTTGAAATGTAAAGATCTAGACAGGTAAGCTTATGTTCACTTTCCAAGCCAAACATATGGGCTCGGATTGGCTATACCAACCAGCTAGCATGCCAAAAAGTGTTTGGGATAGCACTTTGTACAACATCGCTTTAGCAATCCACCTGGTCTGTATACTCTCAACAAGCCACCCAACCAGACCACTAATTATATATGATGAATCACCCCATCAAGAGATGACCCAAGATAATTTGCTTATATTAATTATATATGACGTTGAAATTCAATTCACATAAACAAGAAGCTACTAGAACTACAGCTTCAACAATAAAAGATGCAGTGTGTTTGGTGTCTTTTCGACATCATAATATAAAGATACCCCATTACAGTTATAATGGTGGGTAAACCACTACTTCCAAAACCAAAATAGTGGTAACCAGAACAAGTATTGACAAGAGTAAACGATCACTGTTTATTGGTCTTTGCAGAGTGACAGCCTTAGTAGAAACTTGCATCTTTGGGGTAAAATATAGCTGCATAATTGTGCAGTTGAGTAAGCTCCAATTATGAAGAAATGGGAGTACCAGTTAACTTCTTCTGGTTAATATATATTTATGGAACTTTAACATATTTGCACTGAATTTAGAAAAATCGCCGAATGTTAGAAAAGCTGGCAATCCATCATGTCAATATTATAGTCAAACTAAATTGTCACAAACATATGGGTAAACTAAAGACATCAACCAGTACAAGACAAAATCTTTGGTTTGCTTGCCACTAGTGACACATCAAGAAACAAGGTACTTGATCGGCAAATGAAAATCGATGCCACGTGGCCTCAAACTAGCATTTAATGAATGTCTATACTTGACTTATAGCAGGAAGAACCAAAGATGCATTGATTCTTTTGATCCCAACGTAGTTTCCGTGATCAGTGGGCTTTGCACAGTAACAACCGAACACAACACCATCGCAAGTTAGAATTTTGATAACTTCTTCTATTCCATCAAAATTGAACTACATTCTTGATGCGTATACCAATTAAACACCACAAACCTAAAAACTCCAAGCAATAAAACTAGAATAGCTTCTGATCCTAAAAGAAAATCAAGAAATTGCACTTGCAGAATCGACTTCAAGAAAAGATAATTCTTGAGAAAGGCAAACCTCGGCGAAAACCCGCTCCTCCTCAAGCAAGCACTTGTAATTTGAACGATGGGAAACCGAGCGAGAGAGAGTGTTAGGGTTCTGTTCTCAAACAAAACAAAAGAGAAAAATCAATCAAAATGCAGATAAAAAGAAAAAAAAAAGAAACAAGGACGAAGAAAGTGAGCGAATTGGAGGACCTCAAGCTTAAGCCAGTCGAGTGCCTCGTCCCAGCTTCCAGTGTCCTCCTCCAACCTCTCGGAATCACTGGAGGTGTCTCTCAACGACGTCGTTCGGCGAGACCTCGGCACGGACATTAAAGCCAAACAACGGTTACAGAGAGAGAACGAACAAGAAGGAGAAGAGAGAGAGAGAGGGGGGGGACGATGACAGGAAGATTATAGCGAAATTAGGGAGAGAAAGAGAGTCGTAGGCTTGAGGTTGAGGTTCACTTACCATTCAAAGGAAATGACTTTCCAATCTCTCTCTTGTTTTAAAGGTACCCAAAGAAACATTTAAGGCTTCTTTATTTAAAATTTAATAACTCAATTAATAAAGAATATTAAATTTTAATTTTATATATTCCTGATTATGATAGTACTGAAAATGAGTATAAATCTTTATCATAAATGAAACGCTTATGTAATTAATCTGAGAATATAATTATATATATATATATAATATTTTAATGATTTATTTTACCTTTCCTCTCCTCTTAACCTAAAATCCAATTTTAATTTTAAATATCAATCAAATTTTTAATTATATTATTTAATTTTTAGAATTTTAAAATATTTAATTAAAGTGTTTAAAAATTAAACATTAAAATTAAAAAATCTTTAAAAAAAAGTTTCAAACTTCAGAATTGATTATTCTATTTGAGTTTTGACGGTAAACCAAAAGAAATAAAGACAAAGATATACCAACAAATGCAGTCCTTTTCCACACATTTTCTAATGTTCCTGTTTGTTTGTTTATGGTTCTGATTGATCATTTTAAACATTATTGTTAACAAAAACTTTTTCCTGTTGCTTTTGTCATTATCTTTGGATACAAGTAACAACAGGTTTTGGTTTAACATGCCATGCCTCATCTAAGTAGTATCTTATCCAAGAAAAGAAGAAGAGATGTGATAGAGAGGAAAGTTGTTCATAACAGAACAAGACAAGAAAATGAAAATGTCCCTGTCTTGGTTAAATATTTCAAAGAAAAAAGGACAGATGATTGACTAGATGCATTGCATCTACAATTAGTGACAGAAAACCAGGATTTAGAGAGGAAATTAGACCTGTATTTAGGGAAGTTACCCTCCATTTTGTTAATGAAATCATTTCGTCACAAAACAAATTGGTTTGGGTTGTTTAGCAGAGCCGGACCAAAATTATCATCCTAGATTATGTACAAATACGATCAATACATGAAGATATAACAACAGTATCAGTGAGACTAGGAACTGCATTCATTACTACTTATCAAAACAGCGGCATTTTGTCTTAATCGCTCTGAACTGGTTTAGGTTGCTCAGCTGAGCCGAACCAAAATTGTCATCCTGATTATGGAAGATATAACAACAGTATCACTTCCAATAATATCATAAATCACTTCCACGGAATAGTCAATGAAACAGCTAAACGGAAATGATCTTGCCAGAAGTTAGCTGTGTGGAACTGACAAGTTTATTGCCATTGCCATTCTGGCGAGTGCAAAATTGAAAAGTTCAAGACCAAGATGTGTTTAAGAAACCTGATAATAGACAAAGCAGGTTTATTACAACCAAGTCATACATACAACAACATTACTAAAACCAGAATGTTCATCTCAATGCAAATAGTTATAACTCGTACAAAACAAATTTACAATAAACAGAGGTAGGTATTTCTTCTGAATATATACAAATTACCCAACAGCAGCATAATAAGACTACATTAGCTTACAAAATGGATAAAGCAGCCACTTCTTTAAGCAACTAATAGAGGAAAATCTCCACTCATAAGTAAAGGTAAAACCTAGCTAGCTATGTGGGAGCTCAAATATAATTTCAACCGACTGATAATACTACATGGTATAAGAAATTCCAGTGAAGACCCTGCCTGGATCTCCTCAGCAGAAGGAGCGTAAACAAAATGTATGCATTGAATTGAGAAGCCTCATAGACTGGGAAAGGTGCCAGCATCTCGGGCATTGGCAAACCTGGAATCCATTTGATGGGAGTGCCACCAGGATTTTGCCAGTGATGTCAACAACTATGACAGCAGTTCTATTTATCTAACTCCGTAAATTCATCAAATACCTTATTGCCAGCACACTCCTTCAAAGCTTTGGCATTGAGTTCCCGCCCGAGTCTCCAGACATAATTTAGGCCAACCAGAAGCTCAGTTATCGTCGCTTCTGTTTTTTCTTGGTTTGCAAAGTAAAGGGTCTGTACAAGAAGCACATTTGTCCTAGAGACAAAGTTTTGTTGCTCAAAACTACGCTCTGATTGCCATTTTATCATGTTATGAGCAAGTGGTGCCAACCATTCCAAAATTGACGCCATTGCCTCAGTCCACTCTCCTGCAAGCACAGTATCATAAACTGATGAAGCCAAGTTTTTTGAGTATGGCTTTAGTCTATCCCTTAGAGCAGATCTTACACTTTCTGGTAACATATTGTAGAGGTCATCTCTGGCGTCATGGCCAATCAAGTGAGGAGATGCAGCTAGTTTCTCAATTACAATAATAACATTTGCATAATGCAGTGCTAAAGCAGCAGCTCCAAGGGTGTCCGGAAGAGCAGCCAGTAACTTACTTTGGTAGTTGAATATTGATGGGCTGGCATGAGTTAGACTGCTCTGAGGAGGATGTCTAGAATTACTTTCCTTGGATACATCAAGAATTCCAGACTGAATACCAGCTGAACTAATGTGACAGTTGGCCACAGGTGAATTGCTTCCTGCTACCATGCATCCTTTAAATGGTCCAACTTGAGTGAGCCGATTTGCTGTTGAATGTGGTGTCTTTATATGAGGAGAAGGCAATCGAATAGACCGCCAAATTTTCTTGCTTCTTTTATTTGTGCTAGAGATTGGACCTGACATTGCAATTGGTCTCTCAATTGGACCAGAAAAGAAGTGTGAATTGGTATTCCTTCCAGAACTATGGCCTGACTTGGTGGCTGAGCTACCAAGGGGCCCTGAGTAGAAGTTGTTGGTCATATTTGACTTTCTAACCGGGCCTGATTTCAGAGGGGACCTGTCAAGGGGGCCAGAAGAGAATCTGGGAATACCAGCATTGTCAGATGGGTGCACCGGAGGACGCAATAATGTAGAAACTGACTGACTGCTATAGATATAATCAGAATCTGGAACACTTGAGTCTCCAGAACAAACCACGGGATAATATCCAAACAAATTATTGATTCTACTGAATATTGTGAACAGTGATTTTACTAAAAGATAAACTGCATAATCATAAGTTCTATTCCAAAGTGAGATTTCCCTCAGATTCTTCACCTCCTGCTGCTTCCAAACAAGCTTCTTTTGATAGTCGAGTAAATTATCTGGCTCAGGGTTGTTGCCCTTCATTCTCCTCACAGTTTGTTCAAGGTCTGCAAGCATTTCCATTTCCTGATGCAGAGTAGCATTGACCGAGACAAAATGTTCCATTTTCTTAACCTTTTTGTCCATCTTCTTACATGTAAAAGTCCATCCATATGGGTCAGCACCAATCTTGAGCAATTCATCGAAAACATGCTCAAAACTCTTCAAACTAGGATCACTACATTTCTTTGAGATTCTAGCTACAGATTTAGCCACATGTACCGTGCTCTCAATCATTTCAGCACGAATCAAACCACCAATAAATTCCTCATCTTCTGATACAAGCTTCTTAATCCCAGCAGAATTTTGTATCTCATCTCTCAACTTAGAAATCTGTTTATCGCTTAAAGACTGCCATAGGTGGACTACCTTAGACATCAAGCTTGCAACTTCAAACGCCAAAACTCCAATCGATGCCTTCTCAGGAACAGATTCATGCTTTCGTGGGATCTTCCACAGGCTACGAAACCAAGACTCAGCAACCATTTCTCACCTTTATAACCCACCTGGAATTACAGTAACAGAATCAAATTTCACCAAGCAAAACTCAGACAATGCTTGCATCTCAAAGCTAATACCTTCTATAAACAACCCATCAAGATATGACTACTCGAGACTATCTGCCAAAATAAAAACAAGGACCAAACTCATTCTAAAAAACGAATCTTTAGAATACCCTTTTGTCCAAAACGAATCTCCAATCTCAAAAAAAAACTGAATAATAGAAACGAGCAAGCAAGATTTTAAAATCCAACAACTATCTCCCAACTGAGCCTTCTACTCAATTAGAATTCCGTAGTAAATCAATCCGACTAAGCAATGATGTAAACACAAAAAGTAAAGGCACCAAACTCAATCAGATTAGCCCAAATAACCACGTCCAGAACCAAATCTCAAAATTCAACAAATCAACGCATTCTAAACTAGAAAAAGAGAAGTGGGTAGTCACTTACTGATCACATGAACTGGAATGAGTATAATGGAGAGAGAGGAAGAAGCAGACGAAGAAGACTTTGAGAGTTCACATGAAATCGATAGAGATAAAAAGAAGGGTCCAAAGTGAGTAGATTTCATCAAAAGATTAAAAAGTGATGCCACTTCCACTAGTCTCAAATAATTCTCCCTTCTTTCATATTTCTTTTTGGTCCCTTTTCTTTCTCTTATTTCGATTTCAACCCCTAACATTTACCTTTATTCACTTTTAACCCATCTTCCTCGATCACGTTTATGTAATTACTTTTTTTGTAACTTAGTTTATATAATTTCTTTTTAACTTCTAAAAATTTTCAAAAATCTTTAGCTTTAATGTTTACTAAAAAATAATTTATGTAATTACTCTCTCATTTCTAAATATATTTTAAAGAATTTCCTACTAAAATATTCAATACACAAAGCTCCTGACTTTATAAGAATCTAAAATGATTATCGATATATACAGACTTTCTCTTATTTTTTTTTACAAAAAAAGCGGTTGTAACATGAAAAATAGAAAAAGCAATTTTTATTAATTACTTCAAGGCTCTTCCTTTAAATTAAGCATAATAATTAAATAAAATTGCTTATATTTTCTATTATAATATAGACTTATAGTGATAATAATTATATTTTTATGAGAATCATTGTAGATTATTCTAATTTAAAATATGATTTTCATATCTTTGAGATATAAGAGAATTAATAAATTAGAGATTTGTAATTTCTCGAAAGCATTTGAAATGTATATATTTTCGGAGCGAAAAGGAGAAATGTAAAGATAAGGGTAAATACTATAGGAGGACTTATTTGCAAGGATACAATTGCAAATATAGAAAAGAAGAAAGTTGGATCTATCGCGATCATTAATGGCCACAACGCGGAAACTGCCTTTTGACATAATTAACCTTTAAATCCAATCGAACTATCCAATTACTTCTTGCAATCGGGTCTGAACCGACATTCCTCAACCAGACAATAGGACAATATGAGAACTAAGAATTAAAGATAATAATGCTTTTATTATCATTATTATTATTATTATTATTATAAAAATATACCGTCAACAACAACAACAACAACCTAGTGAACCTAACAAATATCTACTTCATCACAAAATACGAAAAGGTATAGAAATACGCAGTCTTACTCTTAACTAATAAAAAGATTTTTTTGACCTAAAAAATTATTCTTTTCAAATTTATAAAGAATAATTTTTTAATAATACATGATAATAATTTGTAAATTTTGTGAAAAAAATAAATTATTTGGTTAAAAAAAGATGTCTGGAAAATAATATCTAATAAAATTATTTTGGTGTAAATTTTGAAAAATTGAAGTGAACGTTTTAAAAACTTATTAGCTCTTATTGGTAATTATAAGGGCTACAAACAGAAATAAATTATAGTGATCTGATTCCTATTCGTATAAACAAATTTACTTTTTTATGAATATTAAAATCAAAATTCAAGTTATTTTGGTAGTTAGATAACAAAATATTGAATTTAATCATTGATCCAATTTTCGTTGTTTGAAAAAATATTGACAAAATTTACTTATTTATAGAAATTATAATTAAAATTCAATATCTATTTATACTAATTTCATATAAAATTTGATAATAAAAAATCAAATTTAATATTAAGCTTGACAATTAAGTTCAGATCCGATTCACTTTGATCAGACTCGAACTTTTTTTTTATTTCTAGACTTTAGACTAGGTTTAGACTCGAAATGTTTAATTCGAAGCCTGAAAATTTATGAAAATACAATATCGTTTTAAGTAAATCAAGCACAGATTGTGTGCTTCAATTTCAATAAAACTTTAGGTCGAATCGAACCTTATTTCATTATTATTTAATATGAATGTCAAAACCGGCCCGACTCAGCCTGTATTTTGGCACGAATTAATTAAGCCACAGGCTGAGATCGGGCGGGCCACAAGCTGGCGTCGTTTTGAAAGATTTTCTGTGAAAAAACAATAATGGGCACAAACTATTCATGATAATTTAGTATTCATAACGAATCTTTCCCCCTTTTGCCAACTTTGGAGCATAATAAAGAAAAAAGTATTATTTAATATAATTTAAGTTGATTAGTGTCTTTATATTTTATATTAACACTATTATTTATAGTCTAGATTCCTCATAAGCATATTCAAGACATTTCAAAGACTCCTAAGAAAAAGATGTGTCTTACCTTTTTTTTTTTGGGTGGGTTTGGTTCAAGTTTTTCAAAAGATTCTCTAAAGGTTTGCCAAGTCACAGAGCTTTATTTCAAATCACATATATTTCCTTACTCCTTAAGGACTGAGTCTTTTAGAATTTTAAATTATTAGTTCCTCGAATAAATCATATTTTTACATATTAATTTAATTAAAATACGTAATTTATATGTTATTCTATACATTTAATAATATATTTAATGTACTAATTAAGAGTTTTTAAATTTTTATTTTATATTACTATATTTTATCTTATATTAAGATACAAGTAAGTAGTTTTTTATTGTATTTGTGAAAATTTTGTCAATTAATTTTTACGAGCCTTCTTCTATCAATCAATTTGATTAGCTTTTTTTATTTATAGATTCTTGATTATATAATAAAAATAATAGACTTGACTTAAAATTAATTTAAAAGATTGGAATAATATATAAATTGTATAATACTAATGATTAAAAAAACTCAATTCGATTCAATTTAAAAAAATTTGAATTCTCTAACTTTTCAGTTCGGGTTTTAACTTTATTAATAACTCTTATTGTTAAAAATTAATTAATTTATTAATTAATCGGTTAATTTTTTAAATTAATAAGTTTTTATAGATCAAAATAAATAAAATAATTTACATTTAATAATATCTTTTTTAATTAAACTTTGAATTCTTTAGAGGTAAGGATAATTTCTTTCAATTATATTTAACTTCTTTAATTTTATTTAAGCTCTAGTCAATTTTATGATTATTTAACACCGTTTGAAAATTTTAAACCTTAAACATTTTGTCTTACAGTTTTAATTTCTAGTTTAGTTTTAAAAACATTATCTAATGCTATTTTGTTTATAGTAAAAATAATAGGCTTAACTTAAATTTAATTTAAAAGATTGGAATAATATTTTAATTATCTAATACCAATGATTAAAAAACTTAATCAGTTCAACTGGTTCAATCGCAAAAACTTTGAATGGGTTTAGTTTCAACTTTATTAATAACTCTTGTTCTTAGAAATTAATTTATTTATTAATTGATTGGTCAATTTTTGTAAATTAATACATTATTATAGATTAAAATAAATTAACTAATTTTTATTTAATAATCTCTTTTTCAATTAAACTTTAAATTTTTTAACAGGGTCATATTTAACTTCTTTAATTTTATTTAAGCTTTAACTAGTTTTATGATGATTTAATACCGTTTGAACTTTTTGAATTTTAAACCTTTTGTTTTAGCGGTTTAACTTTTAATTTAGTTTTTAAAACATCTTTTAGTACTATTTTGTTTATAGTTAAAAAATAATTCTAATGGAGACAATTTATCAATTAAATAGGGATAAAATTGCATATTTTTATACATTATTATTATTATTATTGTTGTTGATTATTTAAAAATAAACTCTCAGAACTTTAGTCTTTAAGAGCCTCATTTTCAATATTAGAAAAAATAAGAATATATCAGAGGGAGATTAGGTGAGGTGTTTCTTTTAAGACTTGTTATGATTAAGTTTGACCAGGTTGGTACAAAGGTACAGCATATGTTTGCTGTCTGATGCCTTAAAAAAGGGTTTATCCTATCTAAGTGGGCTTGATAAATAATACTATTTTATGTAAATAAGTGGATCGAATTTTAGAAAGCCTAACTCTACTTGGTGGACTTAATTTTAACTAAGGAATGAAACAGATCAAGCTCGAGTTTAAAATATCGTTATTGGGTTTAAAATTAATTGAAATTGAGCCAATTTTAATAAATATATTTTAAATATTTTAAAATTGTTATTTTTGATTAAAAATAAAATTCGAGTCAAATTAAAGTAGTTGACTCAAAATCAAACTTATTTTGAAATTCGAAATTAAAAAATTTCGAGTTCAAATCAAATTCTAATTTTGACTCAAAGTTCCATCTAGCCTTAGATATATGAGCTCAAGCCCGAGCCTAATTAAGGTCTAACAAGTCGACTCAAAAAAAAATTATTTTTTCAAATAACTTTCAAGTTTTGAATTGTTGAGTTTACCTTATTAATTTCGATTCAAATCAGACCCATTATGGACCTATCTGTCATCCCTACAATTAACTTCTATGGGAACCAAATTAAACCAAAAACTTTCATGCCTTGGTAATGAGAAAAAATCTTCTATTTCTAAAAACCCAGTTCTCCAGTCCCTTTAATCTCATTCATTTAATGCAATAAATTGGATAGTTGAAAACAAAAAGGTACAGGAACAGATCTTTAGAAATAGAAGATCTGTTCCCCTTAGTAATTGTTACAGTTCTTATAGAAGAATCAACCATAAAAGTTAGCTTGAAGGGTAGGAGAACTCATAAATCTATAAACTTCACGTCTCTTTTATTACTGATGTGAGATAATTAGACCGTAATATCCCACCACGCTTCACAGTCCAGGCACCAACGGGCTGGTTGTACGTTAAACCTTTTTTAGCCTCGAGCGAACACCGCTGCACCAGCGTCACCACCCACGTACCCACAGGCTGGCTGTGCGCTAGACCTTGTCTAGCCTCAGTGAATACTGCAATGCCGACGTCATCACCTATGAGCATGACACGAGAGCTTGAAGGAGCGATGTTTACTCTGATACCAATTGTTATAGGTCTTATGGGAGAACCAACCCTAAAAGCTAACTTGAAGGGTGAGAGAGCACATAAAGCTATAAACCTCATATTCTTTTATTATCGATATGGGACAATTAGATAGTAATATCCCACCACGCTTCGCAGCCCAGGCATCAGCTGGTTGGCTGTGCACTAGAAATTTTCTAGCCTCGGGCAAACACGCTATACCGGCATCACCACTTACGTACCCACGGGTTGGCTATACGCTAAACCTTTTCTAGCTTCGGCCGAATACTGCAATGCTGACGTCACCACTCGTGGGCGTGGTACGAGGACTTGACAGAGTGATATTAGCTCTGATACTAATTATTACAGGTCTTATAAAAAAACTAACCTCAAAAACTAGCTTAAAAAATGGAAGAGCCTGTAAGCCTGTAAATCCCACGTCTCTTTCGTTACCGATGCAAGACAGTTAAATTGTAACAGTAATCTTCGTCAAACTCCCTCGGACAAATTTTGTAAGTCCGACTTGACCTTTCAGTACATCAAAATTTCCAAAACCTGTCATATTCTTGGACAAGACGAGACAAAGGTAATTCTGTCCACCTCAAGTAGACAGCGATTTTGCGATACCTGAGTATTTCAAAAACTACCCTCTCACCACCGCAGTACAATTCCTCTTTTGCTATGCACGTAATTTTAGTAAAGTAAGGGCCTGTTTGATTGGATATTAATTAACGGAACGGAATGAAATATAACAAAACGAAATTTAATGGCTTATAATAGAATGGAATGTAATACAATGAAACATTGTTTGGGAGGGATGAAAGAGTTCATAATGTAATGTAGTGAAATGTTGTTTGGAAGATAGATGGAATAGAATGTAATGTTAATGTATAATAAATGACTATTATATCCCTTATATTAAAATGATTGTTGTAGGAAGTTTATTATTTTATTATTAATTATTTAATATATTATATTAAATTTATTTTATTCTATTATATGTGATTTATATTTAAAAATACTTTATTTTTATTTTTATTTATATAAAAATATATATAAATAATTAAAGAATAATTATTTATATATTTTCTAT
>JAOQMS010000003.1:31538192-31561532 GCA_027563885.1 Erythroxylum longipes | reverse complement strand
AATCGATGAATACATGAGAAGCTTCTCAGGGGATGTGATTTCAAGGGCGTGTTTTGGAAGTAACTACTCAAAGGGAGCAGAAATTTTTCATAAGCTGCGAGCTCTTGAAGAAGCTATGTCGAGGAAAGTTATGTCCAATGGAATTCCCCTTTTGAGGTTTGTTTAACTTCTCTATGCCCTCAAATCAATGTCTCTGAACTCATTCAGACATATTTGTCTCCTAAACTATGCAATTTTCAGGTACTTGCCAACCAAGAGCAACAGAGAGATATGGAGACTTGAAAGAGAAGTACGTGACTTGATAATGAGCACAGTGAATGACAGGAAAGAACCAACCTCCGAGAACGACATTGTACACAAGATCATAAGCGGTGCTAGTAGCAGTAATGTAAGAAAAGATTGTATCAACAGATTCATTGTTGACAACTGCAAGAACATTTACTTAGCTGGGTATGAAACAACTGCTATAGCTGCTACATGGACGTTAATGTTGTTAGCATCAAACCCTGAATGGCAAGAGAAGGTCCGTGTCGAGGTTCTTCAATTCTGTGGAGGACAAATACCTGATTCCAGCACGTTGCTCAAGATGAAAACTGTAAGTAAAACTACCAATCCTTGGAGGGTCTAAAATGTTTTCCAATTTTTTACTTAGTTACTGATCGAGAACTTATATTGCAGTTGACAATGGTGATTCAGGAGTCACTGCGTCTCTATCCTCCTGTCACTGTAATGTCCCGAGAGGCATTGCAGGACATGAGATTCAGTAACATTAGTGTGCCAAAGGGGGTGAATCTATGGACCTTGAATGTAACTATGCATCAAGACCCTGAAATTTGGGGACCTGATGCTCACGAGTTTAATCCTGAGAGGTTTGTTAATGGAGTCAAAGCAGCTTGCAGGTTTCCTCACCTGTACATGCCATTTGGAATGGGGCCACGCACATGTTTGGGTCAGCACTTCGCAGTTGCTGAACTTAAAGTCCTGATTTCTAGTCTTGTCTCCAATTTCTCCTTCGTTTTGTCACCAAAGTACGTACACTGTGCTGATTTGAGGCTGGTCACTGAACCTAAATATGGAGTAGACCTCCTCGTCAGAAGGTTATGAGGAAGCCATGTTTAAACCTTTATCTTCGAGTAGCTTTCTTATGTAAGTTGCATAAATTATGGATGGTTTAAATCATTTCGATATTTTAAATCATGAATAAAATATTAAGTATATTTTAATATTCATTTTGTGACATTATCAATCATATGGTGTATAAAACAAAGTTTAATGGTGGTGAGTTGTAGTGAAAATAGCACATGCTAAGGAGTACTTTTTTATTACATAATAATATTTTTAAAAATCCAATAAAAGAAAAAAATTTAAGATTTAAAAAATTTAGGTATTAGATAACTATAAAATTAACTAAAGATTTAATAAAATTAAAAATTTTGAAATATGATTGTCCTTACTTATTGAATAATCTAAAGTTTAATTGAAAAGAAGATTATTAAATGAAAAATAATTAATTTATTTCAGTTTATAAAATTTTATTAATTTACTAAAATTGACCATTTAATTAATAAATTGATTAATTTTTAACAATAAAATATATAAGTATGATTTTGAAAATAAATAAAAAATTATTAAAGTAAATTTAACAAGAAATTTAAAGACCAAATCTAAAATATAGACAATTCAAGGTTTTTACGGCTGAATCAATCGAACCAGTTTTTTTTGAATAATTAATAATGATACATTTACAATTAAATTCAACAAATATTGAAACTAAGATACATTAGTATGATTTTTATTAGGGGCAACAAAGTTTTTGGTTGTCAATTTTATAACCGAATACTTTAACTATTATTTTTTAATTGGGAGTCTAATATTAAGATTAGACTTAATATTAATATTTTTAATATTAATATTAATTTGGTTAGCAAAGTTAATAGAAATGTAAGTATGAAATGTCACTTTATCATTAATTACATAAATGATATGCAAGCATTTCTGTTTTACTTTTGTTTTTCTATAGTTTATAGTTTTTATTTTTTATTTCAAATATATCTCTAACGCAAAAAGCATAACAAAATTAAATTTTTTAAAGATTTTTTAAAAAATTAAATTATATAAGAGAAAAATTTTTAAACTTTTAAAAAATCCCTGATCTTAAATTTCAGTTAAAGATAATAATGAAATACACTATACTATAAATATCAAACATAAATTCATTAAATACTCTTTATTTTTTTATATATATATATCCTTTAAATACGCATTAGGTAAACCCTCTAAATTGACGTAACATCATGCAAATCACGCGTATTGAATATTCTACACTAAGCAAACTTTGTAAAACAGACTAGACTTTTTTCATGGTGATTCAACCAATTTCTTAAACTAGAGCTGACCTAATTAATTCTGACTCAATTACGTTAAATTATTAATTTGACTAAAATTTAATTTATTTAAACAAGTTTAGGAACTAAGTTAAGCTACAGACATTTAATTGATTCATATTTATTATTCATATTGCATATATTTTATCATTATTCTTTTGCCAAAGTTTAAAAGAATAAGCTTTTTCAAAAATTAGAAATTAGAAAAAAAATGTAAATATTTTAAACTATTATGTATACATCTTTTACTCTTTTGCTCTAAAATTCTAACATAAAAAGACGGTGTTTACCAAAACAGTGTTACAGATCATATTAAGTTAAGATTAAACATTGGCTGAATTTTTAGTCGATTACCATTCCTAGTCATTATTTTTTAAAATTATGTACTAAATATTATTCTGTTTTATAGTTTTCAAAGGAAACATTAATGAATCAATGACTCAAGTCAATTATAGGTTCACATACGCCTACTTTCGATTCAATATCATTCAAATTGTTATCTTACTCAAAGAATTTGTTTGCCAGAGTTGAAGTTCTACTCAAAATATTCAACCTCTGATAAGTTTCTTGGATAGTGTGTATCCTAAAATTCAAATATAGACATGTATAAATACAAAAATTAGGTTGAAAATAAATTGACAAGTGACGCTGATTAATTTGAGAATCTTGACGTGTCCAGTATAGAAGTAGGGCGCCCGGAGTGATTCCTAGTACAAAACCATATATATAGAATTTAATAGAAGACGTGTAGCTTTTGCGTATTCTCTTTCCATTTCCTCTGTCTGCTTATTTGCTAGACTGGTTTAGTAACATTGACTCGTTTCTGTTGACTCGTTTCTGAATCCTACGATTACTGAGTTACAGATCGGTGAGCTAAACTCTCCAATGTTTTCTGGTTCTGCCATTTTTGTTTCCATTTTCGTGCCGACGCAACGGGCATATACATATAATTGATTTCAGTTTGGTTTGGGGTTTATATGATATCAGATATTTAAAGAAATTAAAAACCATATCGATTCAAGCAGATATTGCAACCTGTATTATCAAGAGAGCACAAGACAATACCTTTTCGGTCTTACCTTGTTTCCAAATTGTTGTAAAACGTTCTGTGAGTGTCTAGCTGTCTTTAGTTGTTGGGAAGCATCTGGTAATTGGTTTCTCTACATTTATAATAATTACTGCCATTGTTGTTTCTGTCAAGGCGACAACTTTCAATTCTTAACCACCCGAGTGAATTTTGGTGTTTGGAAAATTATAGGTGTGAAATGAGTAGGTGTGAGTTTGAGGCAATGGAGTAGTTAGGGAAAAATACGAGCACTGGAAGAAAACTTGTGGTTTAAAGTGTGGGTTACAATTGCCGAGCTATTGTTGTTGGTGGATTGAATGGGTTCATCAACGTTCAATTTTGATGAGAGATTTTCAATCTTACAAGATAAATCATACCTGGGTTCTTGGGTACCTCCAACTCCAGAGAAGTTGGTTCCAATGAGATCAGTTTCAACCCCAGTTGGTATGCTTGGAAGCCAATTGGGAGGAGTAAACTGGGAAGAATCAACTATCTTGCCGGGAGGTTTTGTGGAATTGCTGAATTGTGGTAGTCCGGACGAGAATTACAGCCAAATTGATCACACAGTTTGGCACAGAGGATACAACCCGAGTTTGGTTGCCAGTAACGAAATCACAGATCACACATCAAGACCGTTCACTAGAGCTTTGTTAGATGACAATGCAGATTGGAGCAATGTTTCATTGGAAGATTTTTTCTCGACGAAGAATCCTACTCCTAAGAGGCAGAAAAGCATAACTCCAACCAGAAGTATGAGCATGGGAGGCCAAAATCTCATCCCAAGTTTGTACTCCCAAGTCAACAATTCGGTCAAACAATACTTGGAAACTCGGAGCTCAACTTCAAAAAGAAAGAGTGAATGTGATGGCTCATACCTGAGACCACAGAGTAAGCAACTGACACTTTTAGCTTTTTCATAATAATGTACTGCTTCTCAGTGAATAGCTTTGCTTTGAACCTGGGATTTGCATTTCCTAGGTTTAAGTACACTGGTTCTATGTAGACTTCCATTATTATAAGCAAATTAGCAATTCAGAAAATTAGATCCCACGCATGTCTTCAGCCTCATACTAGCTTTCATCAAATTGTGAACTACACGTAAAACAGTTCAATTACAATTCTAGCATAAAACACCCCCTTCCGGCTAACTTTCATCACATCTTGATGCGCAGAAGAGTATGCTAGCTATTCACTGGGTAGTTTGCTATAACTTACTGCTACAACTGATGTGCTACTTTGCTATAACTTACCATGTTAGTAAAATCCAGACTCACTGATGTGCTAAGACCATAATACTATCTCAGCTGTTGAGCCACATATAGTTTACAAGTGGGAGTTGTTCTTTAATTACCTTTCCTTTTTCTACGTTTTACTTGCCAAGACCATTTTATGAAGGGAATTAGTTCCATGAGCTTGTTGCCATTCACATTCTCGTGTGACCTTATAATTTCATTCTTGATAATGGCTGTACTTACTGCAGATGAATTTGCCATACAGTCCCATTTCAATTATGATCTAAACACACCACCAAGATTAGAGGCTGGAGAAGTACCTCATTTTCCGTTTGCCCTTCGGTTGAAAGAAGTGACATCAAGTCAGTCAAATAAGTTGACATATCAATCTCGTATAGCTGCAAATTTCCTGTTAGAAAAGGAGTTGAGCAAAGAAAAAGATGAGCAACACAATGCAGTCATAGCCATAAACAGTGTAGCTAATCTCAATTGTGATGAGCTTTCATATAATGTATTGGATTCATCACCTGCTACTGTGTCTGCTCCATTTGAAGAGCCTAAAGATTCTGACCAAGGATTTGAACCAAATATAACTCCTGAAGGAAAAAAACCAAAAAGGACAAAGCACAGGCCAAAGGTCATTGTGGAAGGCAAACCAAAGAGAATTTCAAGGGCACAAGCCACAAAGATCACTAAATCCAAGGAAAGATCAAGGAAAAGGACAAATTTATCAAGGAAAGGTCAGAAAGAAACAGCGAAACTATATTCACACTCCATGGGAGAGGTTACAGTTTCCAATGCAGAAACCACTTCAAGGTCTTGTAGAAAAGCATTAAAGTTCAACTTAGAAAACGCCAGCGATGAGAGAGAGAACGAGAAGGCGAGTGAGAAAGAGACTGAACTTAATTTGAGATGTACAGAAACTCAAGCTGCACAATCAAGCAGTAAAAGCAACAATATTGGCAGAATAAAGTCAAAATTGCAGATTGACAATCACAGTTGGCTATTGGCAGAGCAAGTAGGAGGTATGAGCAATAACATCCGTTCTATGAATCTAATACCACATGATCCCCTATCAATTTCAAGAAAACAAGCAGCTATAGTTCAAGTAGCTCAAACAAAAGATGTGCAGATGGAGATTCCAGCTACCAATGCAAGAGAGAGGGTTATGGGTGTGCATCAATTTTTTCATTCTGAAATAACTGCACATATTGTTGAAACAAGGAAAAGAGATTGTAAAATCGCTGATAAGATCAGACAACTGACTTCTCCGAGTTCGCAGCCAAATGTTTCAACATATACAATTGATGGAAGTAGACCCATGATAACAGAAAGCTACAATAAGCAAAGAGAATCTTGTACTCCAAATCCTGTGGACTCTTCAATCTTGTACCAACAACCATATCAGACGAGTTATGGCCAACACAGTAGCAATCCCCGTGCTGGCTTCCCAGAAACTCACAAGAAAAGGAAATTGGAAACAGAAAAGCAAACATGGATATCCAGCATACATCAGTTTGAGGCTGGTGAAGATGTAGCAAAAAGAATCTTCATGAATAATGTCAACGAAACTGCATCTAGATCACAAAAAGACCATGAAGTATCTGATAACAGTCAGAAGAGACGGAATGATAGACCCAAGCCAATCACAAGTGAACAATACACTCAGTTGATGTCTTCACATGATATGTTAAAGCAACCTGTTCTTCACGAAGGCCATTTATGTATTGAAAGTGTAGGAGAGATCAACAGAACCAGCAATATGGTTGATTCATCCTCCTTAAACACTAAAGGAAATTGTGCTATGCACCCAGCAACTCCTCCTAAAACAGCCACCAAACCCAGAGGTAGACCAAAAAGCATAAGTTGTAACCAGTGCACCAGTAGAGAACAGACAACTTCAGGACCACCTCTATTTAATCCTTCAGAGAAGGGTAGGGTACAAGGTCAGAAGAATGTACTCAACAATCATTGTCAGTCACATTTACAAAAAAGAGGTATCTTGCAGATTAGCAAATCTGTTACTCAAATTGTCGCTCTTACAGAGGCTCTGATAATCTCAGAACAGTAACTGATTTTCATTTTTTATGCAGGACAACCTTCAAAACATGACCCCATTCTTACAATTGAGGGAATTACATCTCTAATAGAGGGTCTCAATCTCAATGAAAGAAGCAATCATGAAACCGAAGATCAAAAAGCACTGGTGCCATACAAAGGAGATGGAGCAGTCGTTCCATATGTTGGCTTTGAACTAATCAAGAGGCATAAACCAAGGCCTAAAGTAGATCTTGACCCAGAAACAGACCGCGTATGGAAAGTCTTGATGTGGGAAGAAGAAAGTGGAGGACCTGAAGAAATTGATAAAGAAAAAGAGAAGTGGTGGGAGGAAGAAAGGAGAGTTTTCCATGGACGAGTTGATTCATTCATTGCAAGAATGCACCTCGTACAAGGTAAACTTCCTTATACATGTACCCCAAGACAATTAGATTATTAAGATTCCAAACTTTGCAATTGAATTTGTAGGGTAGATTTATACTTTTTTTTTAAGTTCCTTTCAAGATATCCAAGCCATCATAATGTGAACTAACAGATATGCATAAAGCTTGTTGGAAACTATCTAAATGAATGCTAGCCTCATGAACTGTCATCATTGAAAGAACATATCGAAAGCTAATAGGATATACTTTTCATAAATTGCTAATCCTATTCTCAAAAAATAAAAAGATTTGTCACATATCTACCAAATACTAAACAAGTTAAAATTTCTTTGCACTATTCTTTACAAGCCAAAAGATACTCTTTCACACTAATGTCTACTTAAAACAGCTGTGAGAAGTTTTGTTCCTTCCAAATACAGCCAACAAGAAAATCAGTATTTTCTCACTTGAAGTTTTTAATGATAATGCATTAGAAATGAACTTATGATCGCACTTAGAAAATTACGAAGACACTCACCTAAGTCAGATGAGTATATTAACAATCTTTGCAGGAGATAGACGCTTCTCAAAATGGAAAGGATCAGTTGTGGACTCAGTTATTGGAGTATTCCTTACTCAGAATGTTTCAGATCATCTTTCCAGGTAATCAAGGTTAATTTGAAATTCAGCCAGTCCAAAAACATGTCTTTGCATGAGTTGAAAGTATTTCAGTCACTTTCCCATTCTGCAGCTCTGCCTTTATGTCACTAGCTGCACAATTTCCTCTGAGGTCAAGTAGAACCACAATTTATGACATGAATGGAACTAACACATCGGTTGAAGATCCAAATGTCTGCATAATTGAACCAAGCAACATTATCCAACAGTCAAAACAATTGAGTTATCCTTTCTACAGCCATAGCTCTATGATGTGCAATAAATCAAAACAAAACCAACACACATCTGAGATGTCAAGGATTGAAAGAAAAGGCATAATGGATACACCCGATAACAGTGTTGAGGACAATGCCCTATCATCATCTTATTCCCTAGATTCGTCAGTTGGCCAAGCTCATCAAGAAGTCAGATTTCACAGAGGCTCCAACACAGAGGAAGATGATCCTACTAACAGGTATAAAACCAATATTCACAGTTCATATATAATAGATCCTCTGAAAAAAAAGAGCACCTGCTTGAATAAAGAATTTGGCAATTGGGTCAATGGAAGCTTACTCTTTGAGGTTGAACCTAGTTATGTACCTGAACAACGGGAAAATATCCATCAGATTCAGAAATATCTCATACAGAAAGAAATAGGAAGCTTGAAAGGCCTTCTAAAAGACAGTTATAACCAGGTGCAATTAGTGTCTTCCAGTACTCATTGGCCGCAGACAAGAGCAAAGAAAGACATGCTGAAAACAGCAGGCTTTGAATTTTATGGTGAAGAAAGCTTATCTTCTTGGCCTCCAACTTCTTCTGGCTTCAGCAAGGAGAAATATATAAGCTTCACAAGCCAGAAGATTGGACAAGTGGCAGAGAGCATGCATGCAACCCCATTTCAACAATGTAAGCCATCAGGATATGAAGAAGCTTCAATGTTGGACCAACATGTTTATACATTTGATCTCAATGATCAACCAGTTGACAGAAAAATGCCTTACAGACCAGCAACCACACAACTCAACGAGCTGGTAAATCGTGAAGCACAGGTGGCAAACAAGAAAACCTTGTACCACACACCAAATATGAACAAGCTGATTGAGGAAGGAATCACTTCCGTTGAACAGCATAGACAGGTAGAAAGTACAATAGTCAACCCAAAATCAAAGGAGCATGTTAATTTAAACAATGAGATAAACATAGAGGTAGATGCAAGTAACAATAAAGTAAGAAGACAAAAGGATGATGGAGCGGAAAAGGATCGTATTGACTGGGACAGACTGCGTAAGCAGGCAGAAATAAATGATCAGAAAAAAGAAAGAAGCAATGACACTATGGATTCCTTGGACTATGAAGCACTGAGATCAGCCAGCGTTGATGAGATTTCTGAAGTAATAAAAAAAAGAGGGATGAACAATATGCTTGCCCAGCGGATCAAGGTAATTAAGGGATGATACTCCCAGTTTAATTGACACTTTGATCTTACCATACTATTCCCTAAGAGTTTCTTTACAGCACTTCAACCTTGGTTCATGTTGCAGGACTTCCTCAATCGAGTGGTACAAGACCATGGAAGCATTGATCTGGAATGGTTAAGATATGTCCCACCAGAAAAAGTAAAGTAAGTTGTCTTAAATACTGGCCAGAGACAATCACACTCACTGCGTATATTATTGAAGAAATGCTTCATTGACAAACAAGGACATCTCTTTATTTTACAGATATCTGAGTATCAGCTAGAGATTAGCAGCAGTAAACACTTTGAATGTTTTCTTATCTCTGTAATCGTTACTCTTCAGGAATTACCTGCTCAGTATAAGGGGGTTGGGACTGAAAAGTGTGGAGTGTGTGAGGCTACTAACACTTCACCATCTTGCCTTCCCGGTTTGTTCTCATTTTAACTAAAGATTGTTTAAGACTTGCATGATCTTGAAATAGCATCACCAACTCTAGACCATGAAAGCATAACAAAATTAACAATCTATGTAACAAATTGTTGTGAAGGTTGACACAAATGTTGGGCGGATAGCAGTTCGATTAGGGTGGGTCCCCCTTCAACCATTGCCAGAGTCACTACAGTTACACCTCCTAGAACTGTAAGTGCTTATTGCTGACTCAGACTACATTTTCACCAGTTAATTCGAATGCTAACTGCACTCTATCCAGGTACCCAGTTCTTGAATCCATTCAGAAGTATTTGTGGCCAAGATTGTGCAAACTTGATCAGCAAACTCTGTAAGCCCACAAACATCTTCTTCAACTTTGTTTGTTCATCAGAAGTAGTTATTCTAAGCATCAAAATCTTTTTTAAGACATTCAGCTAAACAATCTCCCTTTGCCTTGTGATATATTACAGGTATGAATTACATTACCAGATGATCACATTTGGAAAGGTATATTCCCTTGTAACATTTTCTACACGACTGCTTGAAGACTTGGAACAAAAGCTTCAAAAAGTATTGATGCATCCTAGCTTTGACATTTAAACAGGTATTTTGCACAAAGAATAAACCAAACTGCAATGCATGCCCTATGAGAGCAGAGTGCCGACATTTTGCAAGTGCCTTTGCAAGGTCAGTATCCTAAGCACATACTATCAAAAAGCCATCATCACACAGAACAGAGATGCTTGCCTAACGGAGAAGAAAATTAATAGTTCACTTTAAACTCATAAACAAATTTTGTGGAACCACATAATTGGAAAGATCCATATTCAGCAATCGTTTGCAAGAACTGAAATACAAGTGTTTCATCATAATACTATTAGTTCGAGAAAGAAAGTGATCCAAACATATTTATCAGTTCGGCTATTCATTATGCTTTCTCCATAACTCCCCAAGTTTTTTTAAAGAAGCTGGTCAATATATGATTGCTTGATCATTTAACTGAAGAACATAGGGCAGTTCTGTCATTGTGGTGGATTAAGAACCAAGAAGTCAACAAATGAGATAAATGACAGAAAATCAGAGATAAGAAACCTCAACTCTAAACCATTTCAACCAATTTCTATAGCTTAAGTGTGAACATCTTTCATGTGCACCTTATTTAATGCAGTTCGAGGCTTGCTCTGCCTGGTCCAGAACAAAATAGCATGATAACTTTGAATGAACTCTGTAAGGCTGAAAGAAGTCCTAGCATAGCTCCTAATCCATTGCCCTTGCCACCATCAATGGAAAGTTCACTTACAACAGCAAAATTGGTGGTTAACAATTGCATACCTATTGTGGAGGAACCATCAACACCAGAACAAGAGCACACAGAAGTGATAGAGAGCGATATGGAGGACATGTTCAGTGAGGATCCCAATGAAATACCCACAATAAAACTTAACATGGAAGAGTTCACTGAGAATCTGCAGAATTTTATGCAAGCAAACATGAAACTCCAAGAAGTTGACATGTCAAAGGCATTGGTTGCTTTGAACCCAAGAGCTGCTTCCATCCCTACACCAAAATTGAAGAATGTCAGCCAATTACGAACGGAGCACCAAGTGTAAGTACATAGTCACTACATTCACAGAATGATTCACTACAAACGACTACCCTTGTTTCCCAAACTAAATGTGCTTAACTGAAATCACCTCAGATTACTTACCCGTTGATTATTCCATCCATATTAGGTCACGGCTTTTCTTACGAGCATGTAATTAACTTAAATTAAAGTAGTATATCACTTGAAAAAAGAAAATCAATGTGCTGCTTCAGTAGCAGATACCAAGGAACATAAAATGTGAAAATCGTTTATATACCAAACTGAAGAAAACATATCATAACAATGAATAAAGTCCATATCAAAAAGTTAACGGAGTGGTTGTGAAAATAGATTATAAACTGAATTCCTTAAATGAATTGTCTAATGCCTGTCTTCTCTAACGTGATACAGCTATGAACTACCAGATTCACATCCTCTACTAAAAGGGGTTTGTATTCTTTATCATCTAACATTCAATTCTTATTTCATTACCCACTTCATCTAACAGCCACTTCATGATATTTGCAGATTGATAAAAGAGAACTCGATGATCCTAGTCCATTCCTTCTTGCAATATGGGCACCAGGTAAGTATCAGATAGTAAGTATCTAAAGAATGGAGCTTTTAAAATAATTTCAACTAAAGTTCCAAATTTTTGATGGTTTTTCAAAAAGTTTCTCTCTTCTCCTAAAGAACTCTCAACAGAAACAAGACAAATTATCGCAATGTTAACCAAATGAAACTCTAAGCACCCATTCTGTACTAGACTAGTGTTTCAATTGTAAATTGTAAATTGCGGCTTTTTATTATCATGTTGAGAATAAAGCAAGGCTAATAGAAAGACTAAAAGTTTGCACTCTTGTTGTAAAACTACTAAGCACGATTTATTGCTAGGTGAAACTGCAAATTCAATTGAACCACCTGCTAGACGATGTCAGTCCCAAGAACCAGGACAACTTTGCAATGAGAAAACATGCCTATTGTGCAGCAGCATCAGAGAAGCTGACTCACAAACAGTCAGAGGAACCATTCTAGTAAGGAAAATTAGTTGAAATGTTCATAGCATTATAACTGATTGTTTGCTTGTTTAGTGATATTTAAAATGACTTCATATGCAGATACCTTGCAGAACAGCAATGAAAGGGAGTTTTCCACTTAATGGCACATATTTTCAAGTGAATGAGGCAAGTTTTTCAAATGATAATAAAAGATTTGAATACTTTTACAGAAATAGACATGAAATATGACATTGAAAGAGTGTGAAGATCATACCTATTTACTGCAACTGGCATTAGAATGAATTTTTTACAGTTGAAAAGTAAATCAGAATCTGAAGGTTGATGAGATGTCATCATATTAATAGCTATTAAGATGCAGGTATTTGCTGATCATGAATCAAGTATCAATCCAATTGATGTTCCAAGAGCATGGATATGGAATTTACCAAGACGAACAGTGTACTTTGGCACATCTGTACCGACTATTTTCAAAGGTCAAACAGAAACTGAGATTTTTTGCACGTCAAAATCCCAAACAAACTGCAAATGTAAATGCTCACAAGGTATAATTGTTTTGATAGGGCTATCAACAGAAGAAATACAGCACTGCTTTTGGAAAGGTAAGCAATTAAACTTTTAGCATATCCCACATTCTACAGCCTGATCACATTCTGATGTATCACTGGGCACATGCTTATACAGAAGCATTTATGCAATGAGGTCATTTTTACTGCAAAGAATTTTAGGCTATGTCACAGCTTGCAGTTTAATTTTCACAAATTGTTTTTGAGCTTTTTTACTATTTTAAAAGGAGTTGGGGAACAGGAGAGAGAATGTGTTCTTACATAAAGAATCGCATATAAATTTAAATAATTTGCAGCAGTAAGCTTCATGCTATAACAATATGTTACAGTTTTGAACAAATTCAATCAAATGGTAGAAATCACGATGCCAAGTAGTGGGGATATAAAATCCAATTCTGATTTGTGTGGAATACTATCCTAATTTGCAAGCAATTAACTTATAAGAGAGAAGAAAAAAAGAAGCTATGGCTGGAGATATTGAAAAGGCACAAGGAAATGGAGTTAAAGCCTGGATCAGGCAATGGTGTTTTTGAATATATTATGGCCAAATATCTTACTAACAAATTTTGTACCTTACTCAAGCCACGCACATGTTATGGCCATTCAAGAATGCTCTGATTTTGTTATCCTGGGGTAATCGTTTTTGCAGGATTTGTGTGTGTCCGGGGGTTTGAACAGAAAACAAGAGCACCCAGACCTCTTGTGGCCAGACTGCATTTTCCAGCCAGTAAATTGGCCAAAACAAAGAATGATAAGTTATAGCAGTCCAAGATGCAGAGAAAATTAACCAAAAAGTTCTAACCAACATATTTCAATTTGACTGGTTTTAGTCTAACATAATAAACGCTTGTCAGAAATCAGAATACAACCCGGCGGAAAGAAACTTCAAGTAAACTGAGGTGTACCATAGCAAGTAAAATGTAACTTATAAATTTATATTTATGATGTGTTTCTAATTCATGATCAAGAAGAGCCATTCTTAAAAAAAGAACAGCCAATGTGCAATAAGATTTCTATTTTGTTTCATTGATTATGAGTTGGAACTAAATCTGACTTTAGTTAGCATGATCTCAATAGAAGATATAACTTAATCCATCTGCAGTGATATGATTAAAGGATAACATCATCTACCAAGAGAGTGATTCTAAAAGAAGATAGCACTTTCTCCATCTATGCACATACAATAAAACAAGGAGCGAGCTACCAAATTACAATTAGGGTTGGCAACAGGCTAAGCCGAGCCAAATTAGAGGCAGCCTAGGCCCACTCTATCCCCTTACATACGGCTTGAGCCCAACCTAAAGTCCAATCAAGTAATTACCAAAATGACACCATTTTGCTTGCTCAACTCGAGCCAGGCAAAACCACACCCAAACTCAAAACTAGCTTGAAACTCAGTCAACTTGGACTTGGTCCATTAACTTTGAGTCAGGCTAAACGGAATCAAAAATGCCAAGCCTAGTAACAATGAAGTGGCTCAAATAACCAGAAACAAGAATCCTATGGTCAAATGATTACACATTTTTTATAATCAATCACTTGACAGAATTCTATTGTAATAATAGAAGGCAAGATAGCTGAAATTACAAGTACAACATTACAGCATAAATGCATAAAAAACTCGGATCTAAAATACATTTCGTGTAAACTCTCTAAAACAATGGTAAACTCCCCACTGAAATGTTGAAAGCACAAAAGGCAAGAAGCCAATTATTCATCTTAAATGACAAGAGAGGAATAGGGAATCTTTAATTGAAGATCTCTGCATGAGTGCATATGAACTGGTTTGCTTGAATGAAAAAATAAAATACATAAGATGGCTATTATAGTAACTTCACTTGCTCATTTAAATTATTTCTTAACTGCTTCCAACAGCAAATTGAAATTCATAGTCACCATAAAACTCAAGAAACACCTTAAATCTCTTGCTTTGTTAAGTTCCATTCTCTTAGTTATTTCTTAGATAAAAAGATGTCCACGAAAGGTACCACACAATATATGTTGCACAACGGCGTAAGAAGGTAAATATAATCACACTAGAGAAGAAAAAAAAAACTTTTTAACTACCTGAACATTTTTTAACTGGTAAACCACCAATCTGATGCAGATAAAGTTCACTATCAGCTTCCTCATCATCATTGTCCTCATCATTTTCATCATCTTCTCCATCTGTGGTCGTAAATCTTTTTGTTTCATCCATTATTGCAAGCTGCTAAATGCAAACAAGAAAGATCAGTGTCATTAACTCATAATTTAGGATTAGAAACGAATTAACATGAGCACAAGGCAACACCATTGTCTTCATCAAAAACATTAATAAGAACACATCCACGTTAATGGTTTTGTTTAACCATAGTGATTTATTTTCAGCACAAGATTCTTCTATTTTGAACAAGTGCTTCCTAACTGAAACTTCCGATGCTAATAGAAGCTATCCCGCACACCTATGAATCAAAGAGAGTTGTACCAAAACCTTTGTAAATCATACGTAAGCAATTTGTCTGCATCAGCACTCTAAAGTTACAAAAGGAAAAGGACACCATCATACTTTACCAAAAGACTAGAAACAGATACACTTCTTAAATGGAAGACTTCCTGGGAAGCTTAGCAGCACCTAAATTTCCAAGTTTAGAAATTACATTTGCATTGAACATATCGTGCATTTGTCAAGTTTAAATGCCTCGCTAGATGAGTCGTTGCCTTAAAACAAATGCCAAAAGGGGATACAAAACTAAAATGCTTTAAAAAGTTCTCATTGGAATTGATACTTCTCAAAACAAAATCCATTGAACAATGTGATTACTTGAAGTCCACTAAAGCAGAGAGAATATAGGGAATAGTAATTTCTGTTGTTTATCAATATTCAATTGCCAAGGAAACAAGATATTAAAATATCAATTGTAACTATACAAATTAAAGATAAAATTAGCATGGGTAAAAGTTGACAATAAATATCTGAAATATTCACTAAAAGCAGTATCGATGCTTCTCGACAGCAATCCTTAAACTTACCAATACATCACAAGCTGATATGAACAAAAAAGTCCATCATCAACAATCATTAATTCACAGAAGAAAAAATTTTCAGATGGTCTAACTTTACAAGACAGATCTGTAAACATAATAGTGAGAAACCAGCATGACAACATACTTAACCCTAGACCTCACATTCTTCCGATTAGCTCCGGTTATCAAAAATTGAATATACATACCAATTTAGTGTTTGAAAAAGAACTCCCATTAAGATCCATCAATCAAGAAACAAACAAGAGATACAAGCAGGATACTTAATTAGCCAAAAACATGACAAAATCAGAACACAAGAATATTTCTCGTGTGCTTACAGAATGATAATCTCTACTAGATAGCGAATCCGCAATTCTATCCAACCTATCTTCGACCAAACAACAGAGATATCAATTAATACTCTCTTTTAACTATCACGTCGCTCCCCTTGAATTGTACCATCAATTTTCTCAATTTTCCTCTAGATTCTAAGCCAACCAAACAATCACAAACGCAAGACTCAACGGAACATCCAAAAGCGCAATCAAAATCCGGAGTGAAGAGTAAATGAGGACTGGGGAGAACCAACGGTAAAAGGCAAGTCCAGCGAAGAGTTCTCTCTGCAATGAACAGAAGAATACAGAAGATGGCTGGGACACGCGTGTTCAACTGCGAGTGATGTTTAATTTGCCATCTCTAATATAATATAGGTATGTGAGTCTGTCTGAGGCGCCTTATAAGACAGAGAGTGATTCAATTTTAGATTTTTTAAGACATTTGGCGCCCTTTACTCTCCCTCACTTTATCGTTTTGAAAGATTGGTTTGGTGTGCCTCCCGTACACGGGATCTCCGTGTGACTGCGATCTTATTAAGGACAAGTCACAAGTATACTCCACATATTGTTTTTAGGTGATGATTTAATAATAATATTTTTAATCATTTTCAAGGGAGAGAAATTATGAGCTTTTAAAAAATTAACAATAAAATAAAAACATTTTATTTTATTTTATTTTTATTTTTTAGTATTATAGTAACAAAATAGAAACTAATTATTATAAATTATAAATTATAAATTATAAATTTCATTCTATTTTTATTTTTGACAACAATTCTTTTTTATATTTATCGTTAGCTATTAAAAATAAAACTCTCATTCTTTTTTCAATTATTAATTCAAGAAAGACTAAGGTTAAGTTATAAATTAAATTATTATTTTTTATTAAAGTTTTAAAAGTTGGATCAAAAATTAAATTAATAAAATAAAAAGTTTGACGTAAAAAAATATAACATCATTAAATTTCTATAAAATTGGCATATAATAAAAACGAAGAAAATTAAAAATTTTATTTATTAAAAAAGTTAAATTTTGATTTTAAAATAAGAATATTAAATAAAAATTAGTTAATTTATTATAATTTATAAAATTTTATTAATTTATAATAATTAATTAATTGAATAATTTTTAATAATAACAATTATTAAAATAAACTTTGAAGGTTGAAATAATAAATCGGATTTGATTTTTTTATTTTTTGTTTTGACAACTTCTATGTAAATTTTCGTATAAAAAAGGCATTAACTATACTTTTTTATAGAAAGAAAATTACAAAATTAATGCAAAAAAAGATTCTAGACATATCCACAAGAAGAACAAAAATGACACTCTATAGGTAGATTTATAAAATAGGTGACTCCTCCATTAAAATGGCCTGCTTAATTAACCAACTAATTCGCATGTTGTTGTTCTCGATAGATATGCTAACGAGTGATATTCCAGTTTTTGGTGAATAGTTTGTAAATGCTCTTAACAATGAGATTGAGCATCATCATCTCGTCCATCTGTAGGCTAACAAGAAGAGGAGATCTATCATCGCAATAGAGTCCACTTCTAATTCGATCCAGCAATAGCTCAAATCCCACGCGTATGTTAGTCTTGCATTAACTATATTCAATGTCTCTCAAGTTTACCTCTCTAACAATACATGCATGCAAATCTGTAACCACAGTCTCGGTTTCAGTATATGAGCTTTGACGCACAGAAGTTCCAAGAAATAGTTCCAGGGCGTTACGTCACCTTCACCGTCTCCGTTCCAACTCCGGAAAACTCCGACGGCAGCAAAGAGTTCATATTCGCAGTCCTCGACTCGCCAGCTGGACCCTCCCGAGACGCGAATGCCAAGTTGCGGCTATCGTTGCTCCAAAGGGCATGGAGTCTGACCGGAACTTCTGCACCAAGAAGGGTCATATAGAGCAACTCTCAGGGCACTCACGCGTCATTATGATCGGCGAGAATCCCCAAGATGACCCACCCTTGCTTTGCTTCACCCTCGACAAGGATGAATATAACCAGTACCGTAAAGACTTTGGAAGAAGCTTGCAACCGTTCTTGGTTAATTTGTTGAGAATGATTCTAAATGAAGTAGTCAAAAGTTATTCTGAATATGAGGAATTTGGAAGTTAGATTTAATTGATATGCTCAGAATAATATTCCTTTACTCTTGGAGTATCAGTAGCTTTTAGTTGTTTATTCTGTTTCTGCAGATGTACGAGATGTCTATATAAAGACATTTCGAGTATGAATAATATCATCGCATTATCACATATTGTTCTGTACTTCTTTATTTTCTGCACTTGCAGTTTCTGAACACCAACATTGTGGTATCATAGCCAGGTTCTCCAAACAAAGATCGAGAGAGAGGAAAAAAAGCAAACAAACACGTGAGCAGTGTAGTGTGAAAGTGCAGATTGAGTGATGGCGGTAAGCAGCAGCAATAGCATTGCAAGTGGAACGGCACAACCACTTATTACAATATTCAAAGGTGAAAACTATGAATTTTGGTCAATACGAGTCAAAACAATTCTTAAGTCACAAGATCTTTGGGACTTCGTGGAAAATGGATTTATAGAACCAGAAGATGATGCTGCGTTGAGTGCTGTAGAGGAGGCCAGAGTTAAAGAAGCAAGAAAGAAAGATGCAAAGGCCCTAGCAATCATCCAACAGGCAGTTTATGATAACATATTTTCTAGGATAGCCATGTCCAGTACATCTCAGTAGGCTTAGAACGTGTTGCAAAAGGAATTTCAGGGTGATTTAAAAGTCATGGTTGTCAGACTACAACACTTGCGTAGACAGTTCGAAACCTTACAAATGCAGAATGATGAGAACGTATCAGACTTCCTGAGTAAAGCAATTGCAGTGGTAAGTCAAATGAGGAGTTTCGGCACTCAAATAGATGATCAAACAATTGTTGAAAAAGGTACTGTGTAGTTTAAATTCAAAGTTTGATCATGTTGTAGCTGCAATTGAGGAATCTAAGGATCTATCTATTTTTTCATTTGATGAATTAATGGGTTCCTTGCAAACGCATGAAGCCCGAATAAGTAGAAGGGTTGAAAAAGAAGAAGAGAAAGCCTTTCAGGTGCAGGAAAATAACAACATTTTCAGACGTGGTCGGTGCAGGAGTGGTTCTCGTGGTACATTTCGAGGAAGAACGTCTAGAAGGGGTCGCGCATATGGACGCGGTAAAGGTCGAGGGGAAGAACATAAGCCATATATGAACCCAGTGCGGTGTTATAATTGCGGAAATTATGGGCATGTAAGAGCAGAGTGTTGGTACAAAGAAGAGCAAAATAATTTAACCAAAGAAGAAGCTGATGAAGAAGACTATAATGATGGTGAAGAAAAATTGTTCATGCCACAGAACAAGAAGGATGGAGAGCAGCATCCAAGCTATGTATGGTTTGTGGACAGTGGTTGTTTCAAACCATATGACTGGGTCCAAATCGTTATTTTCTAACCTGGATGAAAGTGTTAAGCAGAAAGTACAGCTTGGTAATGGCAACACATTATTTGTTGAAGGAAAAGGCACTGCAAGGTTTGAACTTGGTCCTGGAGTTTTCAAATTTTTACACAATGTGCATTATGTTCCAGCACTTGATTTCAATTTAATTAGTGTTGGTCAACTAATGCAATATGGATATCTAGTCTTGTTTGACAATAGAAAATGTAGTATCATAGAGAAGAAGACAAATCGCCTGATGACAAGTATTGCAATGACAAAGAACCAAATGTTTCCTTTAGATTTGTCAACAATGGGACATTTTGTGCTTGCAACGACTTCAGAAGAAGAATCAACTTTATGGCATCTCAGGTATGGCCATTTGCATTTAAAGGGCCTAACACTTCTTAAAAGCAAAAGAATGGTCACAGGCTTACCTGATATTAGTAATATAAAGCTCTGTCAAGGATGTGTGTATGGAAAGCAAACAAGGAGATCTTTTCCAGCGGGTCCAGCATGGCGTGCCAGTGAACGCCTTGAATTGTTACACGCAGTGGACCAATGCAAACTCCTTCACTAGGTGGCAGTAAGTATTTCTTCCTTATTACTGATAATTATAGCAGGATGTCATGGGTTTATTTTATGGACAGCAAAGATCAAACAATTGAAAGATTCAAGCAGTTCAAAATTTTGATTGAAAAATAATGTGGATTAAGCATTAAGACTCTGCGTACAGACAAGGGAGGAGAATTTATCTCCAATAAGTTCAACTCTCACTGTGAGGAAAACGGAATCCAAAGAGAATTTACTGCTCCTTATACTCCAGAGCAGAACGGAGTAGCTGAACGCAAGAACCGCACCGTTGTCGAAATGGCTCGAAGCATGCTAAAAGAAAGAGATTTGCCAAATGATCTATGGGCTGAAGCAGTGGCAACAGAAGTTTATCTACTTAATCTATCTCCTACCTGTGCTGTAATAAACATGACTCCCTTTAAGGCATGGAATGGCTTTAAACCCAATGTAAGTCATCTAAAAGTTTTTGGTGTTTATGTTACGCCTTGATTCCTTCGCAAGCTAGAAAAAAATTTGATCAAAAGTCACAAAAGTGTATATTTGTTCGCTATAGTACACAGTTAAAAGCTTATAGATTGTTTGAGCCTGAAAGCAAAAAAATACTCACAAGGAGAGATGTTGTCTTTGATGAAAATATGTGTTGGAATTGGCATGAGAAAGAAAGTCAGGAGCCGCAGTGCTTGGATTCAATTGACATTCCTGAAGATGATCAAGTTGTAACAGAGCAAGATATATCACCGCTGTCCCCGTTGACAACACCAAGATCAAATGCACTCCCACGAGAAGAAGCTTCTTCATCAGATTTATCAACACCAGTTGCTTGAAGAAAGTATCGTTCACTGGCCGATATCTATGAAACCTGTGGGTTTGCATTAATGTTTGCCGATCCTACCACATTTGAAGAAGCTCAAGGGCAGGAAAAGTGGATGAAAGCAATGCGAGAAGAAATTTCTGCCATTAACAAAAATAATACATGGTTGTTGTGTGATTTGCCTACAGGAAAGAAAGCGATCGGACTAAAATGGGTATTCAAGACCAAGTATGGTTCACATGGACAAATACAGAAGTATAAGGCTCGTTTGGTTGTTAAAGGTTATTCCCAGCAAGCTGGCATTGACTTTGAAGAAACATTTGCCCCGGTGGCCCGGTTCGAGACGGTACGAATCTTTCTTGCCTTGGTTGCTCAACGTCACTGGGTTGTGGATCAATTTGATGTTAAATCCGCCTTTCTCAATGGTGAGCTCAATGAAGAAGTTTACGTCGAGCAGCCTGCTGGTTTTACTATTAAAGGGGCTGAAGGAAAAGTTTACAAATTACATAAAGCATTGTACGGTTTAAAACAGGCCCCACGGGTGTGGTATAGTCGAATCAATAAATATTTCATTACCTTTGGTTTTCAGCAAAGTGATTGAGAACCTACATTGTACGTCAAGAGGAGTGGGAAAAGAGATTTTTTAATGGTTTGTCTTTATGTCGATGACATGATCTTTGCAGGCTCATCTCAGGTTCTTGTCAACGAATTTAAGGAGTACATGAAAGCGGAATTTGACATGACAGATTTGGGATCACTAAAGTTCTTTCTGGGTTTAGAAATTACGCAAGGAGAAGATGGGATTGTTTTAAAGAAAGAACTCTATGCAAAGGAATTATTGAAGAAATTTGGTATGTTGAAATGCAGTCCAGTAGTTACTCCTTTACAAACATGTGAGAAACTTGTCAGGAATGATGGAGAGACAATAGTTAATTCTATCTCTTATAGGAGTCTCGTTGGTGGGTTAATTTATTTAACTCACACTCGTCCAGATATAACGTTTGCAGTGAGTGTAGTTTCGCGGTTCATGAAAAATCCATCATAGACACATTTTGCAGTAGCGAAGAGAATTTTGCGGTATATAGCAGGCACGGTGGACTTCATAATATGGTACTCAAGTAAACCTGACATGTTTATGGATGGGAAACTCTATGGCTACTCAGTTTCTGACTTTGGAAGTTGTCTTGATGATCGAAGAAGCATTTCAGCCCATGTTTTTTCTCTAGGTTCGGGAGTTATTGCATGGAGCTCAAAGAAGCAGCCTATAACTGCATTGTCTAGCACAGAAGCTGAATACGTAGCTGTGACATCCGCGGCATGTCAAGCGGTATGGATTAGAGGTATTCTTAGTGAATTGCAGGAGGAGTCAAAGACACCGACAATCATATTCTAGGATAACAAATCAACCATTTTCATGACAAAGAATGCAGCTCTTCACAGTCGGACAAAGCATATAGACACAAGACTGCATTTCATCAGAGATTTAGTTGCTGGGAAAGTTGTGGATATTCAATACTGTAGTACTCATGATCAACTCGCTGATGTCTTAACAAAAGCTTTACCAAAGGATAAGTTTTTCGCTTCAGAAAGTTACTCAGAGTTTGCAATTACGAATCACGGGGAGGTGTTGAGAATGATTCTAATTGAAGTAGTCAAAAGTTGTTCTGAATATGAGGAATCTGGAAGTTAGATTTAATTGATATGCTCAGAATAATATTCCTTGAATATAGGAGTATCAGTAGCTTTTAGTTGTTTATTCTGTTTCTGCAGATGTATGAGATGTCTATATAAAGGCATTTCCAGTATGAATAATATCATCGCATTATCACATATTGTTCTGTACTTCTTTATTTTCTGCACTTGCAGTTTCTGAACACCAACATTGCCGCCTAGGTTTATTGATAGAAACCTTATCACCAGGGTTCCGATACTGGAGATGGGTACTAGGATTCATTCCATCATTGGGTTGGAGAGATTTTTCGAGAAACACGTCGGTGAAATGATAGTGGAGGACGCTGCATTTCAAGAGAACTCAGAGGGTGGTTCTAGCTCTAGTTCTACTTCTAGTTCTTCTAATGGAGTTCAGGTCTATTCGAGAGTTCTGAGGTTTAAAAGAATGCCGAACCTTCATCAGACAATCGTAAAGCCTGATCTTGGTGTTCTATTGGCAAGATACCATATTGCAATGATCTCTAGTCTTTCGATGATCGATGAAGAGATAATGCTGCGGATTAACGAAGGTCTCAAACCAAGAGCTTTGTGTTTAGGAGTTGGTGGCCTTGAAGATGCCCCCACGAAGGATTGAAGAAAACACCTTCAGCACACAACCTGTCAAGTGGTGAATCCGACGTGAAG
>JAOQMS010000003.1:31520284-31533628 GCA_027563885.1 Erythroxylum longipes | reverse complement strand
CTGCACCCCGCGCGCCCTATACGTCTAAGATCGAAATTCTGCGTCGCCAACTGTTTCTATCTGATGTCATATCCTCAAATAGATTTAGCGCCTATAGGTCCAGTCTGATTTGCTCCTCCCATGCCCTCCTTGGCCTCCCTCTACCTCGCTTTCCTTCGACTTGGATCCTTTCAACTCGCCTGACTGGTGCCGTCACACTTCTCCTGCTCATGTGTCCGAACCATCTCAATCGCCACTCCCTCAGCTTGTCACCGATAGCCGTGATGCCTAACTTCTCTCTATACTCCCTATTTGGTATTCTATCTAACATCGTACAGCCACACATCCATCTCAACATTCTCATCTCCGCTACTTCAAACTTTCGGACTTGCGCCACCCTCATAGGCCGACATTCAAAGCCATAGAGCATAGCAGGTCGTATGGCCGTTCTATAGAATTTTCCTTTCAACCTTAGTGGAATTTTTCTATCACGTAGGACTCCAGTTGCTGCTCTCCATTTCACCCATCCAGCTTGGATGCGATGAGTTACATCACTATCAACATCTCCATCCGCTCGGATGATAGAGCCTAGATATTTAAAACTATCATTGTGTGTGATCGCGTGAGTTCCAATCCGAACATCTTGTCCGTCGTCCGCTGAACTCTTTGCAAAATTGCATGTCATGTACTCAGTCTTCGATCTACTTACCCGCAGACCGTATGTCTCCAGAGTCTGGCGCCACAGCTCGAGCTTCCTATTAACTTCTGCTTTCGTCTCTCCGACCAATACAATGTCATCTGCGAATAACATACACCACGGCACCTCATCTTGTATGTCCTGCGTGATGACATCGATTATTATCGCAAAAAGAAACGGGCTTAAAGCTGAACCTTAATGCAACCCTATATCCACTGGAAAATACTTTGTCTCTCCCACTGGCGTGCGCACACAAGTGCTAGCGGCCTCGTACATATCCTGTATAGTCCTGACATAGGTACTAGTAACATTCTTCGCTTCTAAACATCGCCAAATGACTTCTCTTGGCACACTATCATATGCCTTCTCTAAGTCGATAAAGACCATATGTAGGCTCCGCCTATGGTCTCGATACTTCTCCATCAGCCGTCTTAAGAGATGTATTGCTTCAATAGTTGATCTCTTAGGCATGAATCCAAATTGATTCTCTTTCACTTGTACTATTTTACGCAGTCGTTGTTCAATAACTCACTCACACAGCTTCATAGTATGGCTCAGAAGTTTGATGCCTCGATAGTTTCCACAGCCTTGTGCGTCGCCCTTGTTCTTATAGATCGGGACTACTACGCTATGTCTCCACTCCTCCGGCATTCTCCTCGTGTGCAGGATAATGTTGAATTATGTAAATAAGTCAATTTGTAAAAAGGACATAAAAGGAATATGTTAAAAAGTAATTGGATAAAGTTGTCTTTTTATACTTTTAGTGTAATGAATAGTAACACACCAAATTTTGGTGTGAAGATTTGGTGTCTTCCTTTGAGTGAATTTATTGCACCAAAATACTAAATTTAGTGTTTTAGTGCCTTGGTTGGAGATGGCCTCATGGGATTTGAGTTTTAACAACTTTCCTTCTTCTAAATCCTTTATTTAATAAGTATTTACGAAGAAAAGTTTCAAATTTTAAGGATTCATTTGTTAAAATTTTAGGGTTTCTTTTCAGTTATTTCTTTCCTTTTCTTTTCTCTTTTTATGGTTATCCAATTTTTGTTCTTTTTCTTTGTTTTATTACAAATATATAAGATTACAAGTTTGTGTAGTAATTATGGGTTAACTGGTTATAAGAAAAACAATGTTGTTTTGTCGTAAAGCTTTTAGTCTCTGCAAATTTGCATTTTAACACATCATTTTGCTTTCTTGGTTTTTATGCAAGTTGTGATTGAGAATAACTTAAGTATATCTGATGAGTTTTAATATGGGATTGGCTGATTCTTTGATGGTTAACTATAAGAATAATCATTGTCATGAATTCTTCTACAAATATAGCAAATAATTATGTAAAAGCATTTTGATGATTTTTTTCTATGTGTGTTGGAGGTTCCATTAAAGAAATCTTGAATGATAAAGACTACATGAAGGAGGTTCTTTCCTTAATATAGGGTAATATGAATTCAATATGTTACATTTTATGTCTTTTTTTTTCTCATGACATTGAAAATCATTAGCTATCTCAATATTTTGCTATAATAAGGTTTGTTGCAATTTTTTTTTAATGTTAAGTGTTGATGTTATGATAAGTTTAATGAAGAAAAACATAATTTTTGCTATAAATGAGTATCAAAGAGTTGAGAATAAGTTAGTTGCTAATCTTAAAACATAAAAATTGATTTAAATCATGTATAGTGAATCAATGATAACATTAATTGGTATTTGATCGACCAAAACAATTTCTCTTGAAATTGAATTAAAGAAATGTATATTGAGTTTATGACAATATTAATTGATATTTCATTGACCAATTTGACATACTAATCCACCAATACGATTTAAAAGAGATTAAAGTCAATGTTTTTAAAAAATCGGAAGTTAAACCGTTAAGACAAGATGTTTAAGGTTTAAAAGGTTCAATCGGTAATAAACTACCTTAAAACTGACTGAAGATTGAATAAAAGTAAATAATTAGAAATATGATGGAAAGATTATCTTTACCTATCAAAGAATTTGAAGTTTAATTGAAAAAAGATATTGTTAAATGAAAATGAATTGATTTATTTTAGTTTATAAGAACTTATTAATTTACAAAAATTGATTAATTAATTAATTAACTAATTGGTTTTTAACAATAAGAGTTATTAAAGCAGATCAAACAAAAAAAAATGGTTACAGAAGAACAAACAAAACAAATACTAACTACGACTAAAGGCTACACCCTGAGCATCTACAATAAGAAGACAATTAAGGCCCTGAGGAGGAAAAAGCCAAATCCGTTCTCTAACATCACAACTTGAATCCAAGTGAGCTAGAAAGTCAGCACATTTGTTCAAACCAAAAATTTGAAAATCAAACTAAAAAGTTAGATGATTCAAGGTTTTTATAGTCGAGCCGGTCGAAACGGTCGAATTTTTTAATCACTAGTTAAAACACACATTAAAGTGAATAAACTTGATGTGGTTAACTTACTTATTAATCCATCGTCAACAAAAATTCTAATGCTTTTGAATAGTTGAAATTTTTTGAAAATAAAATGTATTGTGTTACATAACCTAAAACACTAAAAATGAACCACATATTCATTGTCCAAATAAAAATATATTTGATTACACCTTATACATCTCATACACACGAATGAGAAGTTGCACATTAAACCAAGTCAGATATTAACATGAACATAAAGATAAAAAATGGATCATGAATATCAAACAAAAAGAAACATATTTACAATTGTTGTACACATATGGTTTGACACAATACAAAATTTATACAACCAACTAAAGGTTGTCCTCCACCAGTTTCAACTATTCTTAACTTAGTTTTATTTATAGTTCTCATAGTTTACTCTCCTTATTGATGTGCCTTATGTGTTGTAGATAACCTAATACTTTATCTTTGAGAACTAGTGTTATTTATTTGACCCTTGGTTGCATTAATATGTTGCTTTTTTCCATTATTTACTATAACTTTAAACATAATACTTTTATGAGTTCGCAGATGCCCCTACATTACAATGAAACATATGTCAAAAATTTTTGTAAACATTTATGAGAATTTACATGGTATACAAGGAAACTCATTAGTCGACTGCTGATTGATTACTGACCCTGCTCAGCATCAAGTTTCTATCAGCCCCAGTTTCGCAGTAATTTCAACTCTCACACTGCCACTGAAAGCGAAACGTTCGCAATTGATCCGAGCAAGGAGTATGCCAAGATGGCTAGAGGATCATCAACAAAGAAAATTCCCCTCTCCCATTTTTTGTGGTGACTCGAACTCAAAACCTCCTACAATGAAGCGCTTTAAGTAAGGAGTTGAAACCAATTAGGTCACTCCTATTTATCAACTTTTTTTTATTTCCTACAAGTGCGTTGCCTTCATATTTTATTTGACATGTTGCATTTCTTCCTTTCAACGTGTTCTCTGATTCTTCTACTTTTTGGCTTTCATTGTTTTGTTCTTGTGTGTTAAATGATTTATAAATTATTCAAGATGTTCCCTGAGTACTGGCCAAAATTTTTAACTAAAATATGAATCTATAAATTTTCAGTAACATCTTTGGTATGCCTCCTTAGAGAAGTAGTCTTGAACATATTCTTTTTGATCTCTCCTCTTTGAAATAATTACTAAAATTGAATGATTACATGAGATATCAGTCACTTCTTATTTACCACAAGAGCATACTTATGTTTTGAGACTAGCAACTTAATGACCATTCATGTGATGTTCAATCTCAAACTTCCCATCATTTAAGAAATGAGCTAATTAAGTAAATGGTTGCCTCTTATTTTTGTTTCTTTTTTAGTTTCTTTATAATGTTTAGGCACATTCCTCTATTATAAACAACTATTTACTTGGCTCATTTCTCAAATATGTATTGAAATGATGTATTGTTTGATAAACGATCTATTTTATATCTTTTATCAAAGGCACTCCCACACCAACTTTGTTTACGAATGTTTTTTTGTCAATCAAGTGCTTCCTTATGCACACTCTCCATATTGGCTCTATTTCTTTCAAACTCTTACCTTGTACATTTCGAAGAAGCAATATGCACATTTGATCATTGATGATAATAAAACACCTTGTATTACCCTTGTAAGTTTGTTCATAAATTCCTAAAATAATGTTGATATAATCATATTGGACAAACCCATTCTCAAAAGTTATTATGAACCCTGCTTAAAGTTTACAAGATAAAATAAGTTTGCCAATTTGTTAAATTTTATTGTTGAAAATCTAAATACATATTCCAAGGATCTTATGTCTGTCACTCGTGAAAATTCAATACTTGCTCTTGCTAATATCATCCACTAGGCTATCAAGAAAAATACTTTCATGTTTCCTTTTTCTCTACTCTCACTATTGCCCATACTAATAGGTAAATGTTGCTATTTGGACATCTACCTATTAGTGTCAACATATTATTATATGTTTATATCTTTAAATAACACTTATTGATATGACTTATAGGCTACAAGCAATGACAAAGCCAATATTCAATTGCGTTAAACAAACATATCATCTTACAATAGAATGTAGCCCTTAGCTTATCATTTTTTACAAGTTCAAAATAGCCTTTTATGGAATAGTTCATCAATACATTTCTAATTAATGTAGTCACTAAATCAAATATCACCCCCTAAGTTGAATTTTGGAATATATGTTAATTGATACACTAAAAAGAGTGTATTTCATGTTTAAGTAAGTCCATATATAATTAGAATATTATATCTCTACAAAAAATCTTAAGGTAATAGGTTTTGAGTTTTATCTTTACATACAACTCACTTTATTCTTATATCTCTTTTCGATGTGAGATTATTCCGCTTATAAATTCTTAACATCTCCCCTTTTATAAGTGGATCCTTCCATATCAGACTAACTCTCCTTCATCTTATAGCTAACACGGAACAATTTGAGTTACTTCATGAACTAGCAATTTTAAGGGAGTTTAAGAAGAAATTGGATCAGTTTAAGTGAACTTATGTATAACTAGAATATTATATCTCAATTTAAAACTTTAAGACGATGACTTATGAGTTTATCTTTATATATAATTTATTTTATCTTTATGTTTCTTTCTAATGTGAAATTGCTTCACTTGTAAATTTCAAACTTTATTACCATCCACAACCAATTCATAATCTCTTAATAAAATTTACACAAAAAAATGGGACAAGGTCATTTTTTTTGTAGATGATAAACGACATCTTTCCTTATATAAATCAATCATCTAAACTTTTGTCCTCGAAACATAATCTTTTTAGAGTCTTCAACAATCCTCCTTAAATTAAAATAAACAAAAGACTAACAAATGATAATTTTTAGAAATTACAGGACTTAGGTAGATAATTTTTTAATTTCATAGAATAAAGTAATAAATATTATTAATGCCATATATATATATATATATATATATATACACACACACACACACACACATATGTATGTATGTATGTATGTATATATTAGTTGGATTGAAATCTTTTACGAGTTAATAAGAACTGTGAGATGAGTTAAAGTTAGGGATGACAACGGATTAGGCGAGACTCAGGCTTAGAAATAGATTATGTTAAACCCAGGCCCAATCTAAGTCTAGCCCGACTTATTATTTTTATTTTTTAAAATTAAAAAATAAAAATGTTATTTTTGCAAAATATCTTTTTGTTATAGATGTTGTGTCTCGGGCCAGATCGAAGAGACCAATCTAAACTCAAATCGAACCGTGGTCTAATTTCTTTTAAAAAAGTTGAGCCTAAAGCCTGGTCGGTTTAGGCTTGACATGTTGACCATGGGCTAACCCATTCATTACAATTTGGGCTTGACATTTAGGCTGGCTTGTCATCTCTGTATAAAATCATCATAATCATTATATGGTAGGAAAAAAGGGGCTCCACCTTAGTAACCCTACCATATAAATCTGAATCATCATCGTATATCACATTTCCCCGAAATAACCAACATATGGTAGGAAAAAAGAGGCTCCACCTTAGTAACCCTACCATATAAATCCGAATCATCATCTTATATCACATATTCCCCTAACCCCACCCCCATCTCAATCATCGCTCGTCCATTCCAAACTGGGCTCCACCCAATTCATCAAAACCGTACGACTCCATAGATTGACATGATTTGGCGTGTGATATACAGCTGTGATTTGCAAGAAGAGAGGACCCGGACATCCCCTTTTGGGCTACAAACAAACTTCCCTTGCCTATTCAAGGTCCTGCGCTCAAGCCAATTGAACCCCCCACTTCTTATCTAATTACAGTCGTATTAGTTTCCCAGACAACTTTAACTCTTCTAATCATTCATTTGGTTATCTCTAATCAACGTTAGTTCATAACTCACCTTAATATTTATTCCTAACACTCCCCTTCTTTAGAGAAGCAACATTATATTGAATAACCATACCCAAAAGTCTGATTGTACCCAAAAAAGGAACAACACACTAACATTTCTAACACAGGCACGAGTTTAAAACTTTTGTGAGAAATAGGTATAAGAGATATTGAAAGTGAGATCACTGCATTTGTGAATATCCGACATCTCTCCCTACAAATAAATCCATTCATATCAGACTAGCTCTCTCTATACATAACTCATGTGAAGCATTTGAATCACCTCATGAATCACCTATTTACTTAACCAAAATATATAAATGTTTATTCATCTGATTTTACTATCTTAGCTCTAATACTAATGAAAAGTGTTGAGGGGGGGCTTTTTTGTTACCAATGAACGATTTTAAGGAGACTTGATAAGAAATTAGATCGGATCTACGTAAGTCATATATAATCGAAACATTATATCTAAATTCAAAATCTTAAGGCAATGACTTATAAGTGATATCTTTATATATAAATTACTTCAATCTTATATCTCTTTTTGACATAGAATTACTCTACTTGTAAATTTTTAACATAAAATCTAATAGAGACGGGCTGTCCGTCAAATTGTTAAGTCTCATAAACTAAAAAACAAAAATGAATCGTTTGATTAAACAATAAGGCCAAATAATATTTATGCATCAAGTTTCATAAATTAGAAGTGGAGAATTAAAATTAATAAGTGTCTCATAACTTAGGAAAGCGGAATAGATGGTGATGGCAATCTTATATTATTTTTTGTTTATTAATAAATAATTAGTAAATAATAATTATGTAATTAATTTTTGGAAAATTTTTAAAAATAAAGAAAATATTATAAAATACGGCATCACTTTGATGCAAAAACCAAGATAAGATCGCGACATAGAAAACATTTTTTCTCTCTCGAGTAACTGTGGGAGGACAGTCGTGGTCGAGAACACATACATATGTAAGAACACGAAAGGGTCACTTCTCATGCAACACGAGGAGGAAAGGAAAGGTAAAGGGTCGGGAACGTGTGGATCAAGTAATCAGAACTGAGCAAATTCAGTGTGTCCCAGGAAAAAACTCCTCTCCTCCTGAGTCTTGACCCTCCGATATATACCTTTCTTCAATTCTTAAATTACTTGAACATTCACCCAAAAATTAGGAATTCAGAATTGTTCTAATTAACTTCGGAATTGTTTTTTCTTATTGACAAATTGTATAAACACATGTAGCCTAATTTAGAGTTGCGTCAACATTTTAAGGTTAGTTATAAAAAAATCTTAAATTTTACTAAATTTTATATAATTAATATGAACTTTAAAAAGTGGAACTAAAATATTCAAACGTTAAATTTTTAACAAAAATAACATGATGTTAAATTTTTCGTTAATATGGATAATATATACCGAGTTACGTCATATTAGTATTTTTGTCTCGTGGCCCCTAAGAAATGGTAAAGTTGGTAGAGTAGAAAGCATGGGGTCAAAAGGTCTTATGTTCGAATCCCCCTACCAACACTCTCTCGATTGAGTCTGTTATACAGAGTTTGCCTAGTGCGGAGTACCTGGTTGACGTGATTTGCAGATTATTGCGTAAATCCAGAAGTTTATTCAGTGTGCATCTAAAGGATAGCGACTGCGAGTTCCTCCATTCCACAAAATACGAAAGATTGTATAACTATTTAGAGTTTTCGATATTTCTAATTCATTAAGTAATAAAATTTGTACATGACACAAATACATATATAAAATTCACGTGACAAAAATTTTAATCTAATATAACTCGCTACGTAATTTATATTAACGAAAACTTAATGTTTGATTATCTTTATAAAAAATTAAAAATTAAAGTATTTTGTAACCTTTTTTAAAATTTTGGTCAGTATTATAAAATTAATCAATTTTAAAATTGGATTAGTATTATAAAATTGAGTAAAGTTCAACTAACCCAAATTTTAATAATTAATTGTTTTGAAAAAGAAAAAGAAGTAAAAGAGAAAACTTTATTGGTTGCAGATAGATGTGATTATTCAATTTAAATGAAAAGACAAAGAATATATTCTGGACAATTTAAAGGTAAATTGGAACAAAGTTAAAGATGGTCCCCATATCACATGTTCGTGTTTAAAAGAACGTGGCCTGTTAGTTGGAAGCCATATGTATCTACAGTTAATACTTCTTTTTATATATACATATATAGGTTCGCAATGAAAGTATGTCCCATGGTCCGGTTTTTTAATTAGAATCAGATCTCCTGTTTCAGTGATAATGTTATTTTTATATTTTTTTAAATTTTATTAACACATTTACGAGGATATGGTTATGTAAATGGTTAATATGTAAGACACCTTAAATCTTTTGTTATAATTACTCTGTTCTAATCATGTTTCATTAAATCTCATCTACACATTATGTGGGGAGTTACTCTATTCCAACTATGTTACATTAAATCTTATCCACACATTTATGTAAACATCATGTAAATATATGAATGATATTTAATAAAGTATGGTTGTAACTAAGTATCTGAATCAAAAGATTTTAGTTGACGTATAACATGTTAACTATTTACATAACCATAAGTACAACAATTAATAGCACTCAAGCGGCAACAAATATAGAAGAAAGAGCCAGATAGAGAGATTATACCTAAATTGGTAATGCTCTAAATCATTGTTTTCAATAAAGTAAGAACTTTAGATCATTGTTTCTAATAATTTGCAAAAATTAAGCAATTAAATTAATATAAATAATCACTCAAGAAAGGCAAACCTTTTCTCATCTACAAATTCAATATTGGTTAAGTTTTTATTTTTTAAAAAAATTAATAATAAGCCTTTTTAAAATATTTAATTTACTAAGTAATCTTTTAAAATTTGTATAAATTATGTCAAAAAGTTATTTATTTATATAACATACCTATTAAATAATACGTTATCAAATCCTAATTATTTGAAGAGAGGATTAACAAAAGAATATTATTTTATAATTTTTTATTTTCATTATTATTAAATATTTTTGTTATTTTATAAAATAATATTTATATGATTTAGGATATTAAGGACCATTGAAAACTTTTTGAAGTACAAAGGTATTGATATTAATTGGATCAAAATAAATTTGGAGTGATTTTGTAGATCAAGAGATGCAAAGACAGGCAACAAACAACACGCCATGCATTAACCTACTGTACGTGTGTGATGAGCCAGCGGACTTATATTCAAGAAGAGACCCCATCGTCTTTAGACTTGGCAATCCACATGAACTAACGACAGGATCAGCAGGAAACCAAAGTTGGTCGGTCAAAAGGTAAGAATCCCAGCACTGTGTACTCGTCATCTAATCAGTGCTATGCCCAGTTTAACTTCGTCGTGTAAAGCTTTCCCATTTGTCTTACGTAAGTTTTTACACATCCCATAAGCTCTCTGTAACTGCAAGGGAGAGTGATGAAGTTTGCGGTAGTCTCGGATCCTGTCTCCTCAAGAACATAGCCTCCTACTTTGCCCAAGTTCTCTTTTTGTTCTGTTTTCTTTCAACCCATAAACACATACATAGTATTAACTACCCTAACCTCTCTCGTTTTATCATTACATGTTTTTGAAATCCAAAACGTTTTAGGTAAGCTTTTTGGAAATGGGTGACCACCACCAGTACGGCTTACCGGATCTCCAACAATTGATGTCTGGAACAACCATTTTTGAGGGAAGCCCACAAGTGACAGAAGCAGTCTTTGGTGATCTTGCACCACAAGGACATCACCATCACTACGACTCCATTATGGTTGGAGAATTTATGGTGCCAAGGGGACTGGTCAAGCTTGGTCATGATCATTATTGCAGTTATGTTACTACTGCTGCTACAACAACAACAGGTAGTGCTGCTATTGTAGGTACTAGTAGTTCCTCAGGTGGTGCTGGTTTTCTCTATGGTGTGGATATGGAGAATAGAGGTTGGATGGGTAGTAATGGTGGAGGGAGTACTAGTAGATGGCCAAGGCAAGAAGCACTTGCTCTTCTTGAGATCAGATCTAAGCTCGATTCCAGGTTCAAGGAGGCCAATCAGAAAGGTCCACTTTGGGATGAGGTTTCAAGGTACATGCTCAACCCAAATTGCATTGAACCAACTCGGTTTGTTCTTTATAATGATTTGCTCCTAGTTCTTGCATTCTTATCATTTTTATCAAAACCCTAATTGGTCACTTTCATTTTCTGCAATTCATTGCTTTGTAACTTGGGTTGGTTCTTTCTTCAAACAGAATCATGGCTAAAGAACATGGGTACCAAAGGAGTGGAAGAAAGTGTAGAGAGAAATTTGAGAACTTGTACAAATACTACAAGAAAACCAAGGAAGGTAAGTCTGGAAGACAAGATGGGAAGCATTACAGGTTCTTTCGCCATTTTGAGGCACTCTATGGAGAGACAAGCAATGGAGCTTCAACATCAGAAATCAATCTTGTTCCCAACTCTCTCCATTACCAACCACCAATCAACACATTAATCAACCAAAAAAGCAAAAGGAGCGAGATCTCGAGTTTCTCCTACACGTCTGAACTTGAGACTTCGTCTTCTGAGAACAATGATGATGATCTTTCTGTCATTGCTTGCATGATGAACCGATCAAAGGAAAAGTTGCAGAAAGGAAGAACTGAGAGTCGAAGTTACAGTGAAGAGGCTAAGAAGAGATGGAAAGCAAAAGTGAAGAACTTTGTTGACTCACGAATGAGGAAGCTGTTTGAGACACAAGAGACTTGGATGGAGAGAACGTTGAAGAGCGTTGAGGACAGGGAAAATGAGAGAATGTTAAGAGAAGAAGAGTGGTTGAAGAAAGAAGTGGCTCGGTTTAATCAAGAACATGAGCTCTGGGCTAAAGAGAGACAATGGATCGAAGCTCGAGATGCTGCCCTAATGGAGACCCTGAGGAAACATACAGGCAAAGAACCACAACTCTCACTTTCCATCGATCAAGTTGCAGTATCAAGCTACAGAAAAAACCAAGAGACTAATTCACGTAAGATTAGCAATGGTGATGACAATTCTAACATTAGATGGACTGAACCTGAGATTTTAAGTCTCACACAGTTAAGAACCGCCATGGAAACAAAATTCCAAGAGAGTGGTAGGTATTCAGGAGAAGGTTTGTGGGAGGAGATATCAGCATATATGTACAGTTTGGACTACCATCGAAGTCCGAACGAGTGCAAGGAAAAATGGGAGGCCATGAACATCTACTTTAACATTACAACAGAGTGTAACAAGAAGCACAGAGAGGACATCAGAACTGACAATTCTTATGTGGAACTTGAGACATATAATGGCCAAGAAATTGCAAAACAGAAAAGACCCGAGAGCACTAACGATTCATACGTTGACCCTCCTGCTGGCAGCTTCCAAGTTGATATGAATGAAGGAGATAACATATGGGAGAACTGTGGCTTGAAGCTCTCTAATTAGTAGCAGGACTCCATACTTAAGTAGCCAAGCTTAGCACATCCAAAGATGATACCAAGATCTAACTTTGTGGAGAAGGTAACACTTACTACGATGTTGATTTGTGACAATTTGATCTGGGTTTGATTGTTTGTATAAGAAGAACTGATCACTTGGTCCTGAGAATTTCTTCGCGAGAAAAAATCCTCCATAGTCGTAATAAAAAAGGCTGAGCTTTTCAGAGAAACACTGTCATAAGATGGAATTGGGATTTGATTGAAAAGATAACAGTTTTTGATTTCACTTGTACTCATTTTTATCAAAGTAAGTCGTTCTTGTATGATCATATATAGGGTTCGAATCCAACATGCTCTAAGTATCTTTTGTAACATGTAAATATAGGCACTTTCCCATCATTCATTCACAGTGTTACCCTAAGTTAAAAGAGAAAGGAAAAAGAAATTTCATAGTTAGCAAAAGTAGTAGTCTTCTAGGGTAAATGATAATGGTTCACTTACAAACTTTTTTCTCGAATCAAAACAACATAATTTTAGTTAAAATTTGAGTCACTTTAAATCAAAAGAAAGTGTAATGCATATGAAATTGAGTAAACTGATCGATGATTTCTGCAAGTGCACAAAATCGTCCTAGTATCCACACAGTGAATATTCTAAAGTTGTCTCCCTCAAGGACTAATTAATTGCATATTATTGACAAAAAGTTATAAAAGTGATTGGAGTTGGGTGATTAATAAATTGTAAGTTATAACAAGGAATCAAAAAATGGATCGAATTAAGGCTTTAGAAATAAGGTTAGGGGTTCACCCATTCAAAAGGTTGATTTGCACAATATGAAATTAGTCGAATGTTAGGCTATGAAAACAGTTGCAC
>JAOQMS010000003.1:31502154-31516605 GCA_027563885.1 Erythroxylum longipes | reverse complement strand
CTCAGGATCTCAGGGGTGAAGTGTTTGATCAACCGGTAAGAAGCACAGCGGAATCACCTTCGCAATTCCCATCAAGGATTAAGGAACTATCTGGGCTGAGAATTTTCGATAGAAATGAGGTTCTGATGGATTCATCGGAGAGCATCGATCTTAACGCTTTGAGGCTAACTCAGGGGGTAATCCCGTAATCCACAGGTGCTTTGCACCTTCCCTTGTAACCAAAAAAAAAATGTCTGCTAACTAAACTCTTAAATGCACTTAATGGTAATACTGGAAACCACCTCTCAAGTAATTACTCCTAATCATGCTTATTCATTTGTTCTATGTAAATATGAGATTTGAAAAATCTTAGCTAATGTTCTTCGCACATCAATAATAATTAGACCCGTACAAATTGATTACGCTCGTTTTATTTGATGCCTTAAGTTCAAAAATTAAAGGGTTTAAGTTTTTTAATAATTATTTTATGCGTCATATTTGAGTTCAAAAATTAAGTCTCAAAAAATTAAAATAAAAACTAAAAAATCTCAATATTTATAAATAAATTATAATTACTTTAATTTATAATTATAATATATTTTTATTTTAGATTAATTAATATTCATATAATGTTGTATTATTTATATATCATTAAAATTATGAATTTGTATAGTTATTTATCTAATTTAATTTTATAATAAATTGTGATTAATAATTTGAATATATTATTTCAAGAAAATATATTTTTATTTTGAGCCCATTTTATTTTAATAAATAATCTATATTTTTATAATCATCAATATTTTTATATGAGTCAATTTTATTTTAAAAATGAAGCTTATTTAGTAGATTGAATTAGATATAAATTTAAATTTTAAAAACGTAAATTGAATTTTAGTTAAATTACACCAACCTAACTCATGTAAATTTTTAGTTGCAAAATTAAGGACGAGTTACAAGTACAACTGTGTCTATATGATATGCAAAGTTAGACATCCATCGTTTTCAACTACATATTCATGACCGACTATTAGATAGATGTCCTTGTATGTAATCAATTATTAAAATACAGAATCGGTTCAGTCGGTTGATTTTGCAACTCCATCATGTACGATGGAATCATCGCAAAATAGTACCCTCTACACCGCATCATCGTTCGAATCATTGCGTGTAACGAAACAACCGCCTCTTAAGTCTTAACTATGCAAATTCTGTCTGAAAATTTTAGTTCCGAGTGGTTGAGACCCGAGGACAGACATTGACAATACACATCTTCAATTCTGTTCAATGGAGTACAACAATCAATTGGCACAACTTATCAAATGCCATCACGTCTCTACCTTTTATCATCCAAGTCAGTCATGTGAATAAAACTTTTCTATGCTTGGAGAAACTAATTTTAGGGTTTATTTAAATTGTGATTCATACTTTTTATAATAATATCAAAGTTATAAAATGTCAAATAATGTGAACTAATCTTATTTACATTTGTAAACCCTAAACTAATTCATAAAAAGAGTCAATAACCATTTAAATTATGATTAATAGTTATTTAACAATATCAAAAGTTATAAAAAGTCAAAATTCCATTAAAATCATAAGATAAAAAGTCAACGTATTCAGTGTATACTGTTTGAGGAGAGTCATAACGTACGCAACCTTTCTTTTGTATTTTTATAAGGAAATAATTTTTTTGATTTAAACTTTTAGTTACGAAAAAATAACAATTGTTAGATAATAAGAAAACGTAAGTTTCAATTATAAAGAGGTAAAATGTGTGATACGATGTGTAAATTGTGATGGTCGGATGTAATAACAAAAAATAAACGCAAGTTTCAATTATACATGTTGGATGGAATAATAAAAATTATATAAATTTCAATTGTAAAGGTTGGATGTAATAATAACAATGTGAAATTTCAATTATAAAGATGTAAAGTATTAATATCATATTAATAAAGTGAATGACATTTTTTATTTTTCATAATTACATATATTATTTTAAAAAAGGAACTTGAACCATAATTTAAGCTATTAGTTGTCCTCTTTATAAATTAGTTTATAATTAATTAACCCTAAACATAATTGTTTTTCACTTTTTTCACTTTTACATCTTTACATCTTTTTCCAAAACAGTCCCATCAAAAGCTTAAATGTGAATATTAACATAATAATAGCATGCAAGTGTTTTTAGAAAAATGTTAGGTAAGGCTTTAAATGCCCACTTTTTTGCTTACTTTCAAGGTGCGAGTCTGGCGTTGAGATATTGAATGCCTCAACTTTAGTTGCTTCATTATGGTTTCTCCTGGAAGGAACGTAAGTAGTTGGTAAGTAAGCAAAACTCTATTTATGCATTAAACAAAGAAAATGACAAAAGCTACCAATTGGCAGCTACAGATTATGTTATTTTAATTTTTTGAGTAGTAAAAATCTGAAAATATGTACTTTCACAAAAATTTTGGTTTGGCAGCACTTATTTGTATCACAAACGAAAATAAAAAGATTAAATGTAAAATAATAAATTAACACTAAAAATTTGTTAACGTAGTTCGACATATCTTGCTTATGTTTGCGAGATCCTCACCCAGCTTAATAATTTTCACCAAAGAACGACAATAAATTCAAGGTATTACAGAGTCGACTCACCCAATCTTTGATACTATTCCTTGTCGTCACAACCTATAAAAGTAATTGACACCCAATAACATGACCGACTCTTGCTAACTTCAACAGAAAATTTTCTCAACAACTTATAACAATAAAGATAATAAATAAACAATTCAAGTGATTAAAATAATAAAAATATAAACGAATAAACTTAAAATAAAAATACTTCCCTAAATATGTAGTTTTATTAGCTAAAAGTGTGGGAAGTGATAGAACAATATCTGTTGTGTATTATTGAAAAGAATCACGATCAGTTTATGTACATCAGCATCAAAAAAATATCAATCGAACAAATATTTCATTACCGAATTGTCATAAAAAATGCAACTACAACATCACGCCTATACTGGACATTTTTCATACAAAATTAATATCTGAATAGCCCCAATCATCAATCAAACCAGTAGCACCAAATCAATAAAATCGCAGTCACAAAAACTCAACAAAACAACAAGCGATTCATCACCAAAACATTAAACCAATGGAGCTGTAATTCCCACAACAATTGCTAAAAAATTTTCACATAAACAACAGTGCAAAAACAGTTCAAAAAATCACCCATGATGGACAAAAAAACGAAACAACAAATATGGAATTTTTTAATACCACAACACACAAAACAACAACCTCAATAGTCGTTCAAAAATTGGAGAATATCCCAGTTGCAGAAAATCACACAATCACCGTGGGAAACACAGCTGCCAAGACCACACACTAGAGACCAAAGAAGTTCTCAATAGTCGTTCAAATAAGTAGTAGAGAACACAACACAAAATCACCCGTAGTCAACAATTTTTTAGCCCCCAAAATCACGTTATCTTTGACAACAAATTCAGCAACACATAAGAATAATATCCCTACAAGATCAGTTGCAAAATATCATTCAATATAGCACAAAAATTTAGTTACAAAATCATCATATGCTATGCGTTCTTTTACATAAAAATGACACTACTTCAATCCACACATTACATAAAACAGAGCTAAAGACAACTGCAATGGTTAAAACAAATCTTTAAAGATATTGTTATCTTAAATAATTATTATTTTCAAAATAAGCTATATATTAAATCTCATCTTGATTAGAATTTTAAATCTAATCAACCTTATCTTAAAAGAGCTCTATATAAATCCAACTAAGTCTAATTTCAAATAATATTCAAAATTACATAATAAAATATTATAACATATATCTTAACAAATGGTATTAATTAACCGACAATTTTTAAGATATGAATTAAAAATTTAGTATATTTCATATCATAGTTAGTCAATTTAGAATTATCTGAAATGAATGCAATCTTAAAAATGTTTTTTTAAATACTTTCTAAATATATAATTTTTATCTTAGATAGATCTAAATAAATTCATTCCGTTATACCTCGATACATTAAAAAAAATCATATCATTACTTTTAGAATGTAATGGGTATTATTTTAGTAACTTTAACTTGTTATGAATATTATTTTAGTAATATTAAAATAAAAATACCAATTATAAAGACTTTTCTTAAATTTTTATAGTAAAAATTAGACCTTTACCAGAAAGTCCTCTTCTGAAAGTGACCGTGTGAAAACAAGTGGTTCGCATATTAAATTCACGGAGGAGTAGTTGGAGACATTAACTAGGGTTAGTTTCTATTTCTGAAAAAAGCTCGTCTCCTCTTTTGCTTGCCTTTATTGTTCATGGACACATTCTCGTACCTACGTTGTTTGTTTACTATGACTCCGAGTTATTACTACTCTTCAACCTGCTATACCTCGAATCTAACTTCACCGTTTAATTAACATTCGAACTGTATCAGTAGTAGCAGTTCTGGAAGATCATTAAATAACTTTCAAGAGTAGCTACAATTTCATGCTCTTCTGCTTTCTGGAATATGATCATTAAATAACTTTTTAAGAGTAGCTACAATTTCATGCTCTTCTTCTTTCTTATATCTTCTTTGAACGTTTCACAGTTCACAAGATTCAGTGGCAAGCAAACAGAAACCAGACAAATCAATGGCTGTTCTTTCTTCAATTTCATCTCTTGTTTCTTACTATCGTCTCTTCTTTACCTTCATGGCTTTCTTCTTTTCGGGGTTGATTTTCTTGTCTTCCAGGTCCAAGCGCCTGAATCTTCCACCAGGACCTCGTGGTTGGCCTCTGGTAGGCAATCTTTTCCAGTTTGTTCGATCTGGGAAGCCTTTCTTTGAATATATTGAAGATTTACGTGCAAAATACGGTCCAGTCTTCACCGTGAAGATGGGTACAAGGACGTTGGTAGTTGTGAGTGATGGTAAGTTAGCTCATGAAGCACTCATTGAAAGAGGTGCTCTGTTTGCCAACAGACCACCAGAAACCCCTACAAGGGCTATCTTTAGCTGCAACAAGTCCACCGTGAACGCCGCCGTTTATGGCCCTATGTGGCGGTCATTAAGGCGAAACATGGTGCAAAATATGCTTAACACAAGTAAGATTAAGGTGTTTCGGAACGTGAGAGAGACTGCAATGGACAAACTCATTGATCGGCTCAAAACCGAAGCTGAATCAAACAATGGAGTTGTTCATGTACTTAAAAATGCTCGTTTCACGTTCTTTTGTATCCTTCTAGCTATGTGTTTCGGTACAGAAATGAGTGAAGAAACCAATGAAAAGATGGACCAAATAATGAAGTCGGTGCTGATCAGTCTCGAACCGAAGATCGATGATTATCTTCCGATTCTAAGCCCATTTTTCTCCAAAAAAAGGAAAAGGGTATTAGAAGTAAGAAGAGAACAGGTTAATTATATGGTTCCTCTTATCGAAAAGCGACGTGAAGTTCTGCAAAATCCTGGATCAGACAAGAAGGCCATCTCCTTTTCATACCTCGACACACTGTTCGATCTAGAAATAGAAGGAAGAAAACAATCCCTCACCAACGAAGAGCTGGTCACACTCTGCTCCGAGTTCCTCAACGGTGGCACCGACACGACGGCCACCACCATCGAGTGGGGCATTGCTCAACTCATCGCCAATCCTGATGTACAATCCAAACTGTACGAGGAAATAAAATCTACTGTAGGCAACAGAAAAGTGGACGAGAAAGACATAGAGAACATGGTTTATCTACAAGCTGTACTAAAAGAACTGTTACGTAAGCACCCTCCAACGTACTTTGTCCTAACGCATGCAACTCTAGAGCCGACTAAACTTGCAGGCTATGACATACCAACAAATGCGAATGTTGAGTTCTTTTCACACGCCATCGGTGAGGACCCCAAGCTTTGGACCAACCCAGAAAAGTTCGACCCGGATCGGTTCATTTCCGGTAAAGAGGACGCGGATATCACGGGGGTGACCGGGGTAAAGATGATGCCGTTCGGAGTAGGGAGGCGTATATGTCCTGGATTAGGTCTGGCCACCGTACATCTGCAACTGATGTTCGCGAGAATGGTTCAGGAGTTTGAATGGACTGCCTATCCGAAAGATACCAAGTTGGATTTCACATGGAACATGGAGTTCACCGTTGTTATGAAGAATAATCTTAGAGCTATGATCAGGCCCAGGGTTTAGTTTAAGGTATTCGATCTCTAAATTACTACTATTGATTCCTATGAAAAACCACACTTTTGTTGTAGTTCTTATTGCTTTTTCTGATTTGGGATTGTGTAAGATAATCAGAATCTTAATCTATGTCAATTTCTTGTCTGCCTGATTTCCGTATCGTATCAGAAAAGTTTTGAGGGAAAGTAAGCACAAAGAGGGAAAGTAAGCACAAACTTTCTTATGTTAGTAGTTTTATTGGGTATGGTGTCATATCTTTTTAATTCGATTCCGTAAATGGACAATGGCTTTTAAATTAAAATTTTACTTTAAATTTTGTTATTATTTGTTATATTGTTAATTACTAATTACTATTATCTACCATCTCTACTCACATATTTTCCTCATTATTTAGTGATTATTATTATTTATTATTATTAAATAAAAACCATATGGGTTATTCACAAAAAGTCTTTTTATTAGTTATACGCAAGGGCGCTGCATATTACTGGACCTCTACAGATTCTACGTATCAAGTATAATTTTTGTGAGTTGTTGTTATTGCTGTTGTATTATTATTAAATAAAAATTATATTTTTATTAATTATAACTATTAATATTCACTAATCATATGTCAAATCACTTTTTCCTCAGGTTTATTGTATGATACAAATAAGTTTATTATTTTCTTTGTTTAAACTTAAAAAATGTAAAACTCATGTTTTTAAAAAAATTGGGACTTAATTAAAAAATTAGAAGGTTTAACACTGATATAAAAAAATCAAAAATATTTGATACTAAAACAGTCATTATCCCTCCATAAAATGCGTTGATTTATTTTCCTAATATTTTGTTAAATTGATATTTATGTGACGGAGTAAAAACTAGTAGATTTCAAATTTATTTTTGAAAAAAATGAAACCTAATTAAAAAAATTAGAAGGTTTAACATTAATATCAAAAAATTGATACTAATAACATTGTTTTCAAAACCGAACCAAAAGTTAAACTAGTATGATAAGAGGTTTAAAATTTAAAAGGTTCAACTGGAATTAGACCGTCATAAAACCGATTAAAGATTAACTAAAAATGAAGAATTTTAAAAAATGATTAAAAAAGATTGTTATTACTCATCGGAAATTTTAAAGTTTAATTAAAATGACTATTAAATAGCAATTGATTGTTTTATTTTTATTTATAAAAATTGATTAGTTTACGAAAGTTAACCAGTTAATTAATAAACTGAGCAGTTTTTTAACAACAAAAATTATTAAACTAAATCAAACCTAAAAATTAAAAACCAAACTAAAGAGTTGATCAATTTAAAATTTGTAATGTTAAATTGGTCGAACTAATTGGTTTTTAAAACATTAACTAAAACAGCCATTATTCCAAAAAATATTTTGCTAAATTGAAATTTATGTGATGGAGTATAAAGCAGTTGAGTCCACCAGCTTTGCATGATGTGTTGGGCTACGCCTCACCGGTCACCCTCACCTATACATTACCTACCACAGACGGCCAATTAATATTCATCCCTAATAATACTTTCTTCTTTGATAATAAAAATATCGTTTTAGATAATTTGAGTGACCTCAACTAGATTAAATTTATTAATTTTTTAATAATAAAATTTGTTAATTTGAATTAAAATTAATAGACAAGCCAGTTGACCAACCTAATTATAAATTTAAAATTAATTAATTAAATTAATATCATTAAAAAAGAAGGTTCCTAAATAAACAAACTATTATTTTAAGAAGTCATATTCATTTGGGGTCACCCTTTCTTCCAATTCTTTAATTTCCGCCTACTGGGCCTAGAAAGAAGTGACAGTATAATGCTTACTTGATCCATTAATCAATACTTGACAAAGATACCTGTGAAACAGGATGAGCTGAGCACTTTCAGTCTTATCCTCAATTTCTATTCTTCGACTATTTTATGTAATACTTTAAATTTTAGATTAAAAATTAAATTGGTAATATAAAAAATTTAAAATTTAAAAAATTTAACTAATATTAAACTTTTATAAAAATAATTAAAGATTAAGTAAAATTATAAATTTTTAAAATTAATTAAAATTGTTTATAAAAATTTATTAATTTATAAAAATTAACTGACTAATTAATAAATTGATAATAATAAATTGATAATTTTTTTACAACAAGAATTATTAGAATAGACTGAATCAAAAAATTAAAAAATTTAAAATTTTTACAATTAAACCAATCGGCTAATCGACTGATAAAATTTTTAACCACAAATTTTATGCATTAAAAAGAGTGAATTGATTCATGAAGAATCCAAGCAAATTATGATATCCTAAACTGTTGAAACCAAGCCACGGATCCATACCCCACAGAGAAGATTGCATCATGTGGAAAATCTCACAAAAGCAAAGCATTTGCAGGGACAAACAAGTGCCTTAGTGTGCATGTAGGTTACGAGTGAAGAACTGATTCTACTTTTACAAACTGCTCAAAAACTAACAAAACTGCCCACAAACTCAATGAGAAAAAGTAAGTGTGCCCAATATTTACAGTGAAATGCCTACAGGAGAGGTCTACAGATTTGGACAAGCATTTGCAGCTTTCTTTACTTTATATATATACCTCATACATCTGAAGTGTGATTCTCAAGGGTTTGATGGGCTCTCAACATGCTTATTTTCAGGGGTTTTCCGAATCCCATTCGGCTCAGTTAATGAGGACAAGTTCTCACCAACATCTGCTTGATTATTCTCAGGCACGCAACGGCTTTCTTGATCAGATTCTGTTCCTTGGGTTTCGTGGGTTCTCAATGAACGCCCATGGCCATTCAACAAGCAGTTGTAAGAATGTGCGTTGAAAGAGTCTGCACCATACTGCGAGCGGACAGCTGAACTGAATAAGGGTTGCATCACGTGCTTTTTCTCAGGACATTCTCGTAATGATATTCGGCAAACAGGACAAGTTGAGTGTTGCAGCAACCATACGTCTATGCAGCTTACATGGAAGGAGTGCCCGCAGTAGGGAAGGATACGTAAGATATCTTCATTGTGGTATTCTGCTAGACAAACCGTGCATCTGCCACGTTACAACACAACTCTATTAGCAGGAAATGAGAGACTAAGTGTTTTAAGTAACAAAGTAAAGTCTTGAATCTACATTTCCACTCAGAAAAGTGAAAACAAATAAAAAAGGTTTCTTTGTCAGGTTTACAGTCATTACAAGTGACACAGTGCATTCTGGTAGTCAGTAGCATATTGCCTGAATGATCTTTTCCATGTCAAGATGGGAAATATACCCTTGGAATCCAGATGCTTATTTGTAAAAATAGAAATTCGAGAAATTTGGTGGAAGAAGCGAGGAAAAGAAAGTAAAAGAAAAGAAAAAAACTGGCTAACATTCTCTCAGTTAAAGACAGCATAAAGCCATGAAGTAGTGAGGAAAACATAAAAGAAAAGAAACTTTGGTTCACACTCTACCAGCAGCATAAAGCCATGAGCATAAACAACAACCAAATGGATTAATTTCGACTAAAAGCACTTCTGATATACCTAATGTCCAAGTGAAAGGATCATGAAAACATTTGTGGAATCTAAAGTTAATTACATGAAAAATGGACAAAGGAACAGAGGAAACAGAATGTCATACTTCAAACATGCAAAATATGGTTAACTTAGTTCATGTCAAGTAAATAATAATAGTTCAGCCAGCCTGTCTTATAATCTCAACAATGAGGAAAAGTTGGCCAAGCAACAATTTCTCCAAACAACGACAAACCCTGTTTTCTATTAGCCATGGAATGAAGGCAGTGATTCGTGAAGATAACAACTCCAAAAACCTACTTATCAGCAACTGCATGGTAGTTATGGCATCTACACTTAACATTAATGTGTCTTTTATACAGAGTTTAGACAAATTCTACCATAACGTATGAAGATTTTCCTTCCCCAAAATTTTCAGCAGTTCAAATTTCCATCTTGTTACAGGAAATCAAAATTGACAAAACAATCGTTATGGAAGTTTAGAAAGAATAAGCACTGCAAGCTATGCACTATCACAAATCACAAAAAGATGTCTACATGTCTTCAAATCATAAACCAAAGATTGTTAAGCAGTTAATACAGCCAAGATAGCAAATGTTCTCTCTCTCAAGAAAAGCTCACTAAATTCATATAAATGCCCATGGCAAATGACAATCACACAACTCAAAACAGAATATTATCATTTGAAATCAACTGACAGGCAATGTCAACTTCGAAATTGTACTTTGAGCATATGGATATAATTGAAAAGTTACAATAGATAATTATAAAACCTTCCCAGCAGAATTATGATTTACCCTCCTGGCCCTGAATCTTTTCAAGTTCAGAAGGCAGTTACCAAACTTCTGAATCCAACAAATCCATTAACAACTTCAATGGAAATCTATCATTCATCATCAGATGAAACATACAGCTAACAGTCTCTTAACGGAAACAATTAAACTGCGACACTAGCTACATTTGTTTGGAGTAAAGCGTGCCCTGATTAAAAAAACATCAGCCAAATACAAATAGTATAGACAAATAGAGTAGGAAATGAGTGAGAAACATACTGAGCATCTTCTGAAGCCGCGAACAGATCATCACTGTACTTATTTGTAGGGAAGTTGGATATTACTATTGGCTCTAGCCCGTGGAGGCCTCGTTCCAACTGTACCATAAGAAAACGTCCAAAACATCAGTTAATCTCTTACCTCTTGGTAATCACTCCATTAAAAGATAACACAATTACATACACACACGAGAACACAAAATCCCAAAAGACTTCAGTAAACTCAAAGTTGTAATTTCGGGAAGATCCAACTAAGATTACTGCACATACAAATCATAGAAGTACATAAAAGGTAGGGAATTTGTGGGGAAAAAAAAAAGCATACGAGACTAAGATCAGATCTGGAGGTAATAGTAAAGGCGCGTCGTGAAGCGTTCAACTGAATCCGAGCGCAGACAAGACGAGTGCAGACGAACACTATAAACATAGTGCTCACGGCGAATCCTATCACCGTCATCACCAAGTTTATCCCTGACCCCATCATTTCCTTTTCACTTCTACAAATACAAAATCCTATCTTTATCTCACCCCCTCAAAGAAAACAGAGAAAAATCAAAACCCAGAAAAGAAAAAACTAAAAAGGAACAAATTTGAAATCAATTCTATGCTCTCCACTACTGCTACAAGTACCATTACAAAAATCACACTAGAGCAAACAGGAAGTGTATGACTCAATGGGCTGTGCCTTCACTCTCTCAGTGGAGTAGTACTAGTAGTACTGACTGTTCTATTGTTTCGAGAAGAAACAAGTACTCCCCACAGACATGACCAGCCGTGGCAGTGTCGGTGGCGGTGGTGGTATTGGGCGGGGCCGGTGAGTGGCCGGAGAACATCTGTGAGCACAGCACAGAGTGTGTGGAGGGATCTAAAGGTGATGACTTTGTGGTATGTTTTTGCTTATAACTTTTTTTTTTTTACTTTGGGTCAAGTGTAATCTAATCCTAAGAAATTTGTAATCTTTGCGTTGTTTTTGTTTGTAATTTTATTTTTTTAATGTAATACTTAATTTAAGAGAGTATTAATTTTATGATTCACTTAAAATTAGTTTGCACGCTATCCTAAAATTAGTAAAATACTGATTCTTTAAAGATATGGGTTCTTTTTAAATTTTGTAACAAGGGGCATGCTGATTGCTGGCTACTTAATTTTTTTAATTTTGAAATTGAAAGAATAAATTAAGTATGTCAATGGGTCAGTATGGCTCAGCTTGCCGACAAGCTAACTGATTTTTTAAAGAAAAAATTCAAAATGATTTTGTTTAGGAAAAAATGGGTAGGTTAATTATAGTCGGCCCGTGGCGTTGCCCAAGTGCTCGGCTAATTCAAGGGAAAAACGAGTTAGACTGAGTGGATTGAGCTATAATTATCATCCCTAAAATAAATAAGTTTAATTTTAAAATACCAAACGGGGCAGTATGTTCGTGTAAGTTAATTATTAAAATTTTGAGTCGAATTTGTCAGTTCTAACTATAAAAATTTTGAATCGGGTAAATTTTTAGTTTGATTTATCATAATAACCTTTATTATTAATATTTAGTTGATTTTTAAAAATTAACATAAATTTTATTAATTTTTTACTTAACAATCTTCTTCTTCGATTAATTTTAACTTTTTGATAGGTAAAAATAACCTTCTCCTTCAAATTATAGCTCAAAATTTTTAATTCCATTTAATTTTATTACATACCAGTTTTATTGTGATATTTTAATATTAATTAAACTTTTAAATTCTAAATTTTTTGTATTTCTAATTTTATTTTTATTTTTATTTTTGTGGATTATGATAAAGATGGTGAGTATCTAGGTAAAAATCTAAACCTAATATAAACATAAGTATTAAAAGGAGAAATGCAAAAAAAAAGAAGAAAAAAAATCATGATCTTTGTGGGGTGTCTTTGTCTGATTTTTGGTTGGGTAATTTGAAATAATGATGTTACGTTAATGATATAAATTATAAAAGCAGCCAACTCGAAACTGATCCTGCCTGTCATGTTTTAAACAATTACTCAAAAACTATTATTTTTACTAAGAAGGTAAAAGCTTAGAAGCTTTGAGGTCTACAAAATAATTTCCCCAATTGGTCGGAAACTCGGAATGATAATGGGCCCGAGCTTGAGCTCAAGCCTGACCAAGTTAGATACGGTCTAAATTCAAGCTCAACTTGACTCGACTTGGCCATTTTTTAAAAAATTAAAAATACAAAATAATGTCATTTTTAATAAAATGATATTGTTTTGTTTAGAATGATTAGACTTTGGGCCAGGCCCGGCCTAGATAGCCCGAACCTCTAAAGTTTAATAGGACACAGAAAACTAGGTTCGAGACTTATCTCGAAACTCGATCAACTCAGGTCTGACTCGTTAACTTTAAATCGATCCCAAGGCCAATTGTCACCCTACTAATTGGGTTATAAATATAATTTCATTGAAGATAACATTTATATATTTAAATCAAGAATGTAATAATTTGTCAATTACATCAATAATTTATGGATATGTATTCAAGAATTTTATAACTATTTAAGGGACTTATTTTATAAAAACATTTGACTCATAGTCATTAAAATTAATGATTCACAAATTAACTGTTTAAATGAAATAATATTAAAAAAAATAAATTTATTTCGGATTCTCGAATTTTGAAGTTAAGTGTATTTAAGTTCTTGAATATTTTTAAATTGCACTCAAACTCTTAATAATCATTAAATTCTATTTTCATCAACATCGAGATATTTATCAGACATGCCCCATTAAATACGTAAATTGAATTAAAATATCAATTTGATGAAGTTGAAGTCTTTTGATGAATTCTTATACTAAAGACAATCCTATAATAAAATCTTATGGCTATCCTAACTATAAGGTTGGTAAGGAATCAATGAGTACTTTCTCTTCTTTTCTTGCATAAATAATTTATGTTACCATTTGGATTATAACAAAGAGGATGTAATTTTTTTAATACGAGTGGACCAAGACTTGATTGAGATAGTAGAATAAATTATTAATCATTAGATATTAATAAGAAGAAGGTTGAAACTTGACAATAATAATAATTTATAAATAAGAGACTAGTATATATAATGATGACAACAAGAAACACTTAAAAGGTCCTGTCAAATCTTGTGTATCGGTTAGTCTGCTCTAATCATGTTCTATTAAATCTTATTCGTACATTTATGTGGGGTCTACGTAAACGTGTGGAAGAAATTTAATGAAACATGATATAAATACTATAACTGGAACAAAAAATTTGATCCCTTAAAAGGTGAATTAGCATAAGTGAAATTGTTGGTAAGGCATGCAATTTAAGAAATTGAAAGATTGCAAAAAAAAAAAAGAAGTTTTTACCGTAAAATAGATACTATGTATTTGCAATTACATTTTTAACAATGTTGGAAGAAGACGTACAACTTTATTAATTTTTGTGTTCCATTACGGGGACAGTAATGAGTCAACCTATGGGTCTAGATTCATGTGTTTTTAATGAATTGGCCCATAGGTTAGGCCCAAGCTTAGATTTGTATGAGATCAAATTATTTTAAGTTAAACGATATCGTTTTGCTTAGAAAAGTTGAGCTTCAGACAAGTCTGAATTTAAGTATAACAGGTTTAAACTCAATTAAAAAAAATATATGTTGTTTTAATTTTAATTTTAAGAAAAATTTAAAAAGAATTGGCGAGGCCAATGCATGAACTAGCCTATTACCATCCCTATTTTAT
>JAOQMS010000003.1:31476604-31499606 GCA_027563885.1 Erythroxylum longipes | reverse complement strand
ATATTTTGTATAAAGTAATATATATTTTAAATTTAATTACTTAGTAAATTATGTAAATAAATCAATTTGTAAAAAAGTCATAAAAGGAATATGTTTAAAAGTAATTGGATAAAGTTGTCTTTTTGAACTTTTGGTGTGTTACTATTCATTGCACCATTTTAGTGTGAAGATTTGGTGTCTTCCTTAGAGTGACTTTATTGCACCAAAACATCAAATTTGATGTTTTAGTGCCTTGGTTGGAGATGGCCTAAGGGCTCAACCTTTGGCTACAGTACCCCCGTGACTTGATCCGTGGCCCGGCGGGTTGAGATGAGTCTGTCCGTGGCCCAACCTGGCCTATGGCCTGACAGGCCACGGGTGGGTTGGCTTGACTTAACTTGTTATTGTTTTTTTTAAGAAAAACTAACAAAAAGGCCTCATTTTTTATAAAAAGACGTCGTTTTGTTAAAAATGATTGAGTCACAGGTCGGCCTGTGACTCGGTCAATCAGAGCCAAAAACGGGTTGGGTCGGGCCCTTTTTAACACCCTTAAGTGTAGTAGGATTTTGCCATTTTATTCTTCTTTTTCTTTTATGAGTAAAATATAGTACATTCTTTGTAATTTAACTAATTCAAAAGTTTATGTTTAAAATTATTTTAAATTTCATTTTTTAGAAAATTCTTTTTCACCAAAATAATAACAAGATACACATGACATGAATAATATATACGAACTAATCAAATATTATTAACATAATGGTCAAATCTGATTTTTAAATATAATTTGAATAAATTAATATGACTCAAAATAATAACTTTTTGTAGTTATCTTTAATTATTAATTTCAATTAGTTTAGGTTGAATTTAAAAACATAGTTGCATTGTTGTGTCAATAATATTAGATCTATCCTCATGTATTGTTCCTCTCATATGTGTTTTATAATTTTTTTAATAGAAGTATAAGAAAGGATATTTTTAAACAATTAAAAATATAAAATTTTCAATAATTATAAAGATTAGAATTTTTTAATTAGTTAATCACAAAAGACTTATGAATTTTACCTTTTTTATACAATAGAAAATTCCAATCACTTTCTTCCGCGTATAAATAGAATAAATCATCTAAATTAAATAAATTATAACATGCATGTAATAATATGTAAATCGCATATTCCTAATAAATCACTTAATAAATTAATGATTCCAGAATCAGGTAACGAACTCGATTTTATTAACGCTTGCAAATTCACCATTTTTATGTTCAATTATTATTCTTTTTAAAATTTTAGGTGGATTATAACCTTTCTTAGGCCTGGTTTGGAAGAGCAGTGACGGTTGATAACCTGCTGAAATCAATTTGTTATAATAATAAGTACTTTTTCTCAACAAGTACTTATTTGTTTGGAATTGTTGTATTGGTAAATTTTAAAATATGAAAATAGATGTTTGACAATTGCGATTGCAGTTACGGTTGCAATTGCTGAAAAGAGATAAAATGACTAAAAAACCTATTAATTTAATAAACTATTAATTGTTGTATAAATAATTAAAAATATATTATTAGTTATATAAATTTAAAATTATAAATAATAAAATATTAAATTAAAATTAAATAAATTTAGAAAATAAAACAAGTAACACGGAGAGCCACAGAAAGAGAAAAAGAAAAAGACGATATGTTGGATTTACTTTTTATTAGTTGAGGGTATAATGAAAAATAATAATTATCAAAATGTTATTAATGAAAAGTAAAATTTCTATCACAAAGGCAATTTTCTACGCAACCTTCTTTCTACTTATCGTTTTCTGCGGTGGCACCGTACTTTCCTCCAATTTTTGGTTGTCCACTCGTAAATCCAAACATGTGATTACGTTTGAAAACTGTAATGAATAAGTATTTATTTTCATCTCATCGCAGATCCAAATGTAGCGTTAATCTAACTTGAATTTGCAAATAGGGATGACAATTATAACCCGTCTCGCCCGGCCTGAAACTATTTTGTCCTGGGTTGGCTAGGCCACGAGTTGACCATGGTCGGCCCGTGTAGGCCATAGCCTAGCCCATGGCCTGCTCTCTTTTGTCGAAACGACATTATTTTGTTTAAAACGACCGCGTTTTTTTTTAAAATTAATAGACAGGTCGGGTCGTCCTCTCTTGACTCGACAGGCTATAGAGCGGGCCATTAATCAGTCAGCCTATTGGTAGACTAGGCCACGGGTCAACCTGCAACCCATAATTGAGGTCGGGCCGAGCCGAAAGCACCCCGCAACCAGCCTGTCCCATTCACATGCTTATTTACAAATTCTTGACGTAAGAGAATTTTGGGTTGACTTGATTAGCCAATTTAACTACCAATCATTTTGTTCCTTTTTAGGACTCAACTTTTCATGGTCTTGGAGCTGATCCATCTGGTATTTATTGCTAATTATGGATATCGTTTAATGACTTAATTATTTTGTTTTTAGAGTCAATTAATTTGTTGTTGACTGTTACATATATTTATCATTTTGGTAATATTTATGATTATTGCAATTAATATTGACATTCAATAAATCTTGTAAATAATTGATTATTATGATAAAAAATAATTTAATCAATATAATGGTAACCACTGAAATAATCATTCCTAACTATTTCTTTCCAATATATTTATGAAATCTTTCCAATATATTTATGAAAATTGTATGTCTTCATCACTTGGAAAGTGATTTGTGGATCTCAGCCCAAAAAAAAGAGTAATGAGTTATACTCTTATATTAGTAATCACAATGTTTGGGTATGTGTTAATTCTTAGATTAGTTTTCAACCCAATTCTTTAGATTTAAGTTTGGCAATAGATTAGGTCGGGTCAGTTATTGACTTGAAACTTGATCAGATTAGATTAAGTTTGAATAGTCCAAAACTTGATCGTACCCATTAAATCTTAGCTAAGCTTTATTAATACATAATTTTATTTTAAAAAAATTATAAACTTTGTCATTTTAAAAATTGGGCTTCCAATGTGACTGAATTAGGTTTTAAAAAAAGTTACAATCTAATCCAAATTAGGTCAGGTTAAGTTGAACACATTAATTTCGAGCCTAATCGAGTTGTGTAATTTTACATTTTTATTTAGATCATTGTGTTTGAGAAGGCCAAAGAGGTAAATAGGATAATAGTTCTTGTCTTACATTATTTCTTTACCAATTGATACACAATTTATTTATTTACATAATTACATCCAATTAATCAAAGAAACAAAGAACATGAAAAAGAAAATAGTAATTCACACCCTTATGTACTTATCCTGAGGAACAAGTATATATGGGGAAGTCTGTGGAAGGTAACCTGAAACTGTTTATCATGCTTATTTGGATTTGGAATCACCAGATGTTTTATCTCCACGCCGGTCATCATCTCCACCACCTTGTGCGACGGTGCCACCAACTGGAATTACAGTGCGAACCTTGAACCTGTCAGGCCTCAATGAAGATAACTCTCCTGACCCAATACTTAAGCTCCTTCGTAACGTCACCACTTGACTCGGTTTTCTGAGACACAACATGTTTCCTACCTTCTTGCACACTTCAACACACTCATCCTGTAACCCTGGAAACATTCTGTTCAACAGCTCCCTTCTTCGGATGAAGAGCTGCCTGAAAAATTCCAACAACGTCATCAACCTTGGATCCACCGAATTCCCATCTTCTTCGGATCGATTTCTCTGATAATAAACATGGTCACCACCGTACCTCTGCGGATAAAATCCACTTCCCATAAGTGAGATGTCATCGTATATGCCTAATGAAGGAGTACTTGTCGAGCTTGGCGCCATAACAATGTCAGATGTATCATCCTGACAATACCCGGATGGATAATCTATCAGTGCTTGAGATTCTGGACCTGGGGTATCATGTGGATTATGTTCCATCAAGATTAATTGGAGGATTCTGAACAATAGCAGCGACACAAAGATCGAGTTACGTGATCAATATTGCTCCAGGCAGTTGCTTAGAGGTATATATATAAAACCTCCAAGCATGCTCAATAGTAATTGAATATCATTAATTTGCTATCAAGTTTCCAAGCTAAGACTTGATCAGTTTGATTAATGTACGCGTCATGTTGACTTGTGAGTTCTTCTCTAGACAAATTTCTGCTAAAACCACATATATCAATTCTCATGAATTGATATAAGCCATTAGATATGGAAATAAACTACAGTATATAGTTCTCCAAGCAGATTAATCTACGGTCAGGATTGTTCTGTTGGATTACTAAATTCCTATCCAATTGTCACCATACCCTTTTCTTTGTTTCATGAAGAACTGGTCTCTTGCAAGCAATGGCTCTAGAAAATTGGAAAATTCCCCTGAATTACTATTTGAGAATAGACTTAATCCCCACGTTTTGTTACAACTTATGGGGAAGTTCATTGTCTCTTCGTTGAAGCAGCCATATTTCTGTTCAAATGTCAAATATAAAATATTTTAGGTTATCTTGTCAGGAAATATTTTATGTTACTTAAAGACTTGAAAGTTCATTGACATGAGAATTATAGAACAAGCCACTTTTAGTTCCCTTCTAATCCTTTGCTTTCAACTCAGGTTCTATCATATTGTTTTGTTTTGACTTCTTCCTCAGGGTAAGCCATGTACATAACAACCGGAAATTTCTTCAAGTTGCTTGAACATCCTCTGGCACTTCCACATTTAACTAGCAGAATTATTGAACCGGATCATTTGCTGAAGAGAACTGGTTTTGTCAAAAAGTAGCTTCACCAATAAGATCGAATTGGATCAAGTGTAAAGGTTTAATGGTATTCAAATTATCTCTTCACGTATGCTTGAACAGGGGACAAAATCTAGCAATGACAAGTATATCAGTACAGTGACAACATCTAAGTGATTCAGAAAAGCCAACTTGGATGTAACTGCTATAATATTCGAATGGTTACACAAAGGCAGAATCAAGAATGATAAAGAGAAAGTATAGTTGTTTCGCTTTACAATCTCAACCTCCATCTAGATCTGATGGTACATGGCACACTAATACAACATATATGGGTATTGGAGGGCTATTATGCTGCAAAATCACTAACCCCACTTCCTGGAAAAACCTAATCTCTAAAGAGCGAAGAGAAAACTTGGAGGAAATTGCTATCTATACATGTTCTGTCTTACCTGATTATCAGGGGACAAGTCCACAGGAGGACCTACCCCAGCATTTGTACGATGAAGTGGTGCTGAAAGACCTTGTAGACTGGTCGTTTGTGGAATGAGGGCAGGATAGGAGGGACTGATCGGAAAAGCTGGATAAACGTATTTATCGAAAGAAGGTAGAGATGGATTTAAGCCCGAATCAAAGTGAGACTTCTGAGCGGAAATTCTGGATCCACTTTCTACATATTTACTAAGTTGATCCTCAAAAGAAATGGCTGACCTAGTTCCCAAGTTAGGGAGGCCAGTAAGGAGTGGATTGGAGGCAGCTGCTGTAACTCTCGCATCAGGAAAACAGTTTTCCAAACTCAATCTAAAACTTGGATTAAGAAACTCTCGCCGACCATCGACTTCAACAGACGATTCAGTTGGTAGCCGGAAAACTCCAACACAACCAATAGCTGAATCTTCTTTAACCCCAGGTATCGTCAAGGGAACAGAAAGTTCATTGTGCTTTTGATCACATCCGAACCCATTAATTTTCTGTTGCAGAGACTGCCTTGCTTTTCTAAGTGCCTCCAGTACACCAACCACTCCAGTAGGTGCCCTGTGAGGCACCAATGCATGACTATCATTCTGGATTTCAGAAGCATTTCCTTTACTGGGACTGCTGACTGGATTAGATGCAAATGAAGGAATAGGAGTTCTAGGTGGATCATGTGAGCCAAGTGAGTTTGAATGATTTTGGGAATGGACGGGTCCTGTATCATGGCTGTTTCCAAGGACCGGCAGATTTTGTTTGACCGTGGCCACAGGGAATGCAAAGTCTTGAGATGCAATCTCAGAATCATGTGTACTAATGGAACTTCTTTCCGGAAAAAAACCAGTGCCCACACTTGTAGGTGGTAAACCATCAGCCCGGACATCGGATAATTCTTGAATTTTGGATTTTGCCACGTGATTTTGCGAGAGAATTGTCTCAGCAGTGCATGCAGTCTGTGCCTTCACGTCATATCTATCTTCAGTAACATCGGAGCGGTTCCCAGGATCACAAAAATCCTACAGAAGCATTAACAGAAAAGATCAATCACACTATTTACAGAACAAGAACTTGGATGGACAACATAAATACTATGCTGAAAATGATATTATCAGTCAATGCACATTGTCATTGTCCCTTTACTGTAAAGAAAAATTATAAGTGAATTGAGGACGCAAAATTGAAAAATGTTTCCCTTAATCCAATCAACTTGATTTCAAAGAAATTTACAGGTTTTTCGACTACAGTTTTGTTGATTAAGCATACTGGTGTACTGTTGTTATCTTCTCTGAATTTCTCTTCCCATTCTCTTTGAGCCCTTTCCATCTCTTCATATCTACCAATCAGTTCAGCTTGATGCTCAAGTGCCTTCTCCATGTCTCTGTCTTCATCTCTTTTGTCTGCATTATAGCCAAGGTCATTAGCGCTTGAATTTTGTTCATTTCTCCAATAGCCAGAGAGCCGGGCGTGTGATGACATTTTATCATTCCTTATTTCATCAAAGCCTCCCAAAACGTCAGAGCCAACATCTGAACTACTTTTTGTAGGAGAAACCCCATTTTCTGTAGTGCCAACTTTGATTGAATTTGTTTGATGTTCCAGGGAGAAAGATCTGTCATCATGAACATGAAAATAGATAAGTATTGTGTGTATGTTGGAAAGTGTTAAAATAAAAGATTTTTTTTACCATAGATGCATCTAATGTTGATATCCACACAATTTATATACTTTGGTCCTCGGTCTTTATCATTCTCTATCCATTTAGAGAACCATTCCATTTTGACATCGTAACGCAGAGTGTTCCAGTACAAAAGAAGAAATTATCAAGGTTGAATCCAACTTCTAGCAGAAAACTTTGCATAACAAGAATTGATCGATTAAATAACTTATCAATTGCCTTTGTTGAAATTGAATATGAGAAACAAGATAACAACAACGCACATATCCTATGATTAATCCAACACGGAAAAGCAAAAGAAAAAAATAATCTTACCTAGGTTCTTTGCGTTTTAGCTGGCGGCATGATTTTCCTGTTCGATGCTTTGGAGAAGAATAAGTGGACGTGAAACTGCTTCGTCTTTTCAGAGATTGATCCTTGTATTTTTCAGCAGAACTTGAACAATCTTTTTGTACTTTCCAAGAGACGCTTCTACCAAGTTCTGGGGAAAAACCATCATCAGAATCCAAAACTTCTTCTGACTCATTTTTTCTCACCTTTGAATTGACGGAATGCCTCTCTTCTATGAAGGACTGATTACCAACAGCGGATTCACAAGGGGTATCCTGGTCAAAGCTCGAATCACACATAACAGAAACATCAGTTATCCCATTGCTCTCCAGGATCGCAAGAACATCTGCTGTTGCTTTCTCAGCTTTCATTCTTTGAAGAGTAACAACCCTCAGCTGTTCCTCCAGTTCTGCTACCTAATACACATACAAAACCAATATCAAGCCATTCAATGGGAGGAAAGAATGAGGGACAAAAAAGTCCACATAAAATTACCTTTTTTGTTAGTTCATCAGCTCTCTGTCTAGCACTTTTTGATACAGATCTTTCAGACAACAACCGTGCACGAAGGAATTCAACAGTTACTGCATCATTATCCTCCATATTGGAAAATGTCCTGGTGAATGGAGAATAAAAAAAATGTGGAGATTCATAAAGAAGCCTGACATTTTCATAAATAAGTATCACTTCTCAACTTGGACAGCAGATGCATGTACTTATCTCTTGCGTATTAAGAACTGAACTCATTCCTGAGTTAAACTTTGTTTAAGCATCACATGACATCCAAAATTCAAGATTCGGATTCAAATTTCGCAATAGAGCAACCCCCAATTTTTCAGCTACCACGATGTTGTTTATGTTTTCAATCTCAAGACTATAATTTCAAACCAGTGCACTTTTCAAAACAAGTTGTGACTGAAACGTAAATCTCTAGTCACATCCTTAACCACCAAGAGGATTAAACCATGCATGGTCGCGACTTATCTACCCACGGTGAACGATCACAAGTCACAACTCATGTCAGCAATCCACTTCTACAGAGAATCAACACTAGACTTGAACAATAGAATTTTAAATTCACACAAAATTATGTATATGGAGATCTCCGTAACCAAAGAAACGGAGAAATAGGTAAATCCCAACAAACTCCGCATTTTTTCTAAGAATCGAGTAGTAAACTCCATTAAAGCCAAAATAAGTAAAATCATTTAAAACCCACTTCAATACTTCAAAACCAAACAAAAGAGGAAATACCCAGATGAAAATTACCTCTGATCTTGCTTCCCTTGATCAGAATCACCCATATTTGCAGTAAACGATGCAGGAAAACAGCAAATATTGCACTTAAAAAAAGTCCAACCTTAAAAGCCCAGTCCTGCAACAAAAAGAAAAAGAACAGAACACACAGACACATAAGATTTTCTGGAATCACGGCATAACGAGAGTGAATCACGAAAAGAAAAGAGACAAACTTGAATAAAAATGATCATAGGTCCTATACCTCATGCTCCAAACAACTGTATCATTGCACTAAACCCTAAAATGGGAACCTTTCACTTTCACTGACCAAACAGACAGAGATGGAGAGGTGTTAAGGTCCATTGGGAATGTGCCAAGAACTTTCGTTGTTGAGAACACTAAAGTTTAAGCCAATGGGCCATCCATCAGCTTTGTTCAGACGCAGAAGTACTTAAATCAAGTGCTTTTAGATGACAAGTTTCTTTAAAGATTGTCAAGTGGGACTTCAATAGAAAATTATGTATGCATGTTTTCACAAACTTAAACCTTGGAAATAAATACAAGTATTCTTACTTTAAGTACTACATTTTTTAAAAAAAATAAAAATATGGTTTAGGTGAATCCTCTAGAGATATAGATTTTCAAAATTTTGCATGTTCATGTACCCAAAAAATATTAAAATATGTTTCTGACTTACTTGTTAAACACTCCCTTTTTGGTAAATACAGATTGAAGGCTATTGGCAAGTCAAATTTGCATTATTTTATAAAATATTTTTGACTTGGTAACAAATATTTTTATGCCCATTATCCTATTTGGTTTATTTAGTTTATTTACTCTTTTGTAACAAAAAATGTTACGAGCTTAAATAACAGAAATAATTTTTTATAAAAAATACAAAAAAAGACTTTATACAATAATAATCCTTTTCAAACTCTTGCAAGATTGAAAACTTTATGTATTGATTAGGTTGACTTTATAAGAACAACTCCAATAAGACTGCAATTTGTAATAAAGGCTCACATTTTTCATTCCAACCAGACTGCATAATCTTGTTGCATTTTGCAATCACTCCACACTTACTACAAATATGCAGTTGTTTTGGCAAACGATATTTTTGTAAGTCAGTCACTCCACACTTTCTGTAATATATAATTGTTAATTAGAGTTGTTTTTCCTGAACTTACTGCATTTTGGAATCAACTGATTACATTTTGTAGTTTATAATTGGAGATGGTCTAAGTGGAGTTTAGCAATAACTCATTTCTTCTTGTCTTTTTAGTATTGGCATTTATTGTAAGATGATAAGATCACCATGAAAGAATTTCTTTTTAACTGAGAAAGTTTTGTTTCTTTTCTTTTATAAAAAACAAATTAGGACTTGCAATATGTGGATTATATCAATAAGTCCTATAATTACTCTTTGGGCCGGTGAAAAATTGGTCTTGCTTTGGATTTTGAACATTAATGTCTTGGTCAAGAAAGAGATTTAGGTATGACTAGGCTCGATCTGATAGGAGCATGTAATTCAATATCAACCCGAAGTTCAACCAAACTGGCATCGCACAATTTGAGATCAAGCAAATCACTCAAGATAAGGTTGTTTTAATTAAACTGTTCTCACCAAATCATCTGTTGTATTTATTCTATTCTAACCATATTCTATTAAATCTTATTTATATATTTATGTGAAGTCTACGTAAATATGTGAATGAGATTTAATAAAATATAATAGATTATCCCTAAACCGTTAGGCTACTCAAAATCTTGGATTCAAATATCAAACTGATACTTCAAAATTGAACCTAATTTATCATCTAGTCAAATTAATCTTGATTCGTTGATTTTAAGCCCAATCTGTCTAGATACAACTGGACTAGAATCACACCCTACTGTCATGGCTATTTTCCCCTGGTAACTGCCTCAACTTTTATAAGGAAATTGACTTCCAAGTTTTGAATTGTAGTCTATAACCTTGACTTTCAAGTTTTGGATTGTATTCCATAACTTCAGCTCAAGAGGTGAGTTGAGAAGGCACAAATACATTATTTGTAAGGAAGTCAATTTAACACAGATAAAAATATGAAATATTAGAAGATCAACAAATAAAGGTCAAAAAAGAATTTATAGATTTAGCTCAATTTGTGACCAGTATATAATAATTTGATTTTTTATAAGCATGTTAATGGATAGGGTTGAGCCGATAGTAGCCCGTGGCCGACCTATGGTCCGGGCTATAGCTGCCGAGTCACAGGCAGGAGGGAGACCAGCCCTCAATTTATTTTTTAAAGCAAAATTACATTGTTTCTGAAAAAATAGGTGGGCCATAGCCCGTAGCCCGTTCAATCTAAGTCAAAAATTAGTCTGGTTATTATTGTGAAGTCTAATTTTTTATTAGGCCATTCACTATTTTTATAATATTGCATAAGAAGAACTTATTTAAACTTCAATTTAAATAAACTCAATTTTAAAAGGAATTTAAAAATTAAATTAAACTTAAAACTTCTGTTATAAACATCTTAATGTTTTAATTCACTTTTTAAAATTAATTATTAAGAATACTTTATTTTTATTTTTAATATGAATAAACGAGAAAGTATGGGTGAAAAGGGAGAGAACTTTCTCGTAAAAAAAAAAGAAATAAGCTCAATCAAAGTTGAAAAGATCTAATTTATCTTAAATACAAAAAAATTCTTAAATATTTATTCCATTCACATATTTAAATATTTTATTTTAAATTCTAAATAAAATCACAAACTCTTCATAATTTAATTATATATTTTATTTTAGTTACATGGTATGTTTTAATAGATTTAAAACTCCTAAGGGGTGGTCGAGTTGGTAGAGTAAGAAGACACGGGGTTAAAAGTTCCTGTGTTCGAATCACCTACTTACACTCTCGATTGAGCCTGTTGTTCAGGGCTTGTCTAGTACGGAATACCCGGTTGATGTGATTTGCAGGCTATTGCGTCAATCAGAAGATTTACCTTGTATGTATCTAAAAGATAACGATTGCAGGCTTTTTTGTAAAAAAAGAAAAGAATTTAAACCTCATCTTTTTTAATAAAATCTCCAAATTTGCAAAATTCATTTCAAACTTATGTAATTACTCAGACAATTAAAATAGAATTTTCAATACGTTTTGTTATTTTACAAATTGACCTTGAAATCAAAATTTTATGTTTTGGCTTTTTATTTATATTTAAATTTAATAGATGATGACTCTATTAAAATTTAAATTGAAATTAGATAAGTGATAAAACTAAAATTGAAATTAGATAAGTGAGGATTCCATGAAAAATAAAAGGCATCCTTAGCGAATAATTTATTGATATATACAAATCGATTCAATTGCATCAAATATTGTAGTGTCGTATGTGCATGTGAACCTACAGATTGTAGCAAAAAGTATCTCCCAAACTAAAACTATTCCAAATTGAGTGGATTACGTTTTGACACTAACAGAGAAGAAATGCTCTAAAAAGGAAACAAATGCAGTCAAACTACGTCGTTTTGTATGGCTTTTCTACTCTGCAATCTATAATTTGTCAATGGTGTGACTAATGGATGATGGGTTAAGAGGCGTTGCCATGGAACTTGGAAGCCCGTGAACGGTTGGCATGAAACATAAGCCTTAAATCCAACGGTGGGGACGAACTTCATTGCGTTGTGATAGTTCTGTGATGATCATTGGATGCCCATAAGAAGCCTAAAGGCTTTTTAGTTGTGTAGACCCCATGACTTTGCACAGACCAAAAACATCGGAAGTTGTGAAAATCTACTTGATAGATAGACTCGCAAGTCACAATACAAGGGCAGGTAAGAGAGAGCGAAGTCTTTGGAGTCTCGTGAGTTTCAACTCTTGTTCAATGGACGTCTCAGTTCATCAACTCCCACCTTCAGATTCTTTTCCCAAAACCCATCTCCAATCCATCAACCACAACAATGAAACCACTCAAGACCCACGGGACTCATCGCTGACAGGTTCTGTGATTGTTACAAGCACTCAAATTTCAGAAGAGCAGGACCAGAAGTCCAAGACAAGCAAAGGGTACATGTTTCTTCTGGTGATCAACTATGCATGTCTCTTTGTGGGTTCGGTCTCATCAAGTTTGCTCTTGAAGTTCTATTTCATTCACAAAGGTTCAAGTAGATGGGTCTCCACATGGGTCCAATCTGCTGGTTTTCCTCTCCTTGTCTTGCCTGTTTATTTACCTTATTATCTCCTTAAAAACACCGATAGACCACCCTTTAATGGCTTCACTCCTAGAATATTGGTCTTATCAACTTTGATTGGCCTCATGATAGGCATCAGCAATCTGCTTGTCTCCTGGGGCAATTCATATCTTCCAGTGTCAACCTCGTCTCTGATTTTATCATCTCAACTCGTGTTCAATCTTATCCTATCTGTTCTCATCGTGAACCAGAAGATCACGTTTCAGAATCTGAACTGTGTGATCCTGTTAACTATAAGTTTAGTCCTTTTGGCCTTAGGTTCAAAGCACGATAGGCCTGATGGCTTAACTCGTGCCAAGTACTTCATTGGTTTCTTTTCCACATTAGGAGCTGGCTTGTTGTTTGCACTGTATTTACCCGTTATGGAGAAGATTTACAGGAAAGTTTATTGCTTCTCGATGGTAATGGAAATGCAGTTGGTGATGGAAATTGCAGCCACTGCACTAGCCACTATTGGAATGACATTTGACGGCGGCTTTTCAGAGATGAGAAGAGAGAGTCTTGAAGTTTTCGATAAAGGACCGACGCTGTATTGGGTAACAGTGATCGGCAACGTTGCTGCGTGGCAGCTATGCTTCATGGGCACGGCGGGAATGGTTTTCCTGACGTCTTCACTCACCGGAGGGATTTGCATGACTGCCCTTTTGACCATGAATGTGATCGGAGGTGTTTTAGTGTACGGCGACTCGTTTGGCGGCGTTAAGGCTGTGTCCACCGTGCTAAGCGTTTGGGGTTTTTGTTCTTATGTTTATGGCATGTATGTGAAGATGAAAGAAAATAAAGGAATTGACGGTGAGAAAGAAAAGGAGAATCAAAATCACGGGATGGAGATGGTTCATGTGTAGCATCAATCGTCTTTTTTTCCTTTTCTAATGTTAATCAATGTTATTAGCGTCTTGTTGTGATAATAAATATATGAATAGTTATTGTATGATTAAGAGATATTTTTGGAGATTAGTTTTATGAATTTATGAATTTCACTTTTATCGCCAAACTACAGGTGATTAATGAGTATTAATAATTGCTGAATAAAAATAAAAAATATTTTAAAGGTTAATTATAAAAATTAAATTTTACTTAATTTTGTAATATAAAATTTAAAAAGTAATAGTTAAATATTTAATAAAATAGTTTAATTTTAATTTTTTCGATTAATATTAGTGAATATGTAATTATCATATATTATATTTGTATCACATATAAATTGAATTATTTAATGACCTAGTTTATTACATCATCTAACATCATATTATTTTTGTTAAAAATTAAAAATTAAAATACTTTAGTGTTATCTTTTAAAATTTGGGCGATTATTATAAAGTTAAGTAAAATATATAATTTTTTGATAATTAACCCATATTTTAAAGTAAAATTTCCTTTTTTTAATAGAGACAACGACAAAAAGTCACTGTTTAAAAAATTATGGATGAGAGGGAGTAAATTTGAGTTACATATTGAAAACTCTTGTGTGATTTCGAAGGGTGATGGTGCATGCATGACCGTAGAGAGTTATTGATCTTAATCATAATTAGTGGTTTCATTAATATCAACAATAGGAAGAGAGAGAGAGCTAACAAGGTACCAAAACTTAGTGTACTTTTTGCATAATATGGAAAGGAAATAATGTAAAGCATGAATTTTTGGTATTTGACAATGTTTAGGATTTAACTTTTGATTAGGCAGCTGAAAGCTCTGTTAAACAGTAAAACAGTAAGGAATCAGGAAACTTCAAATGGCCACTAAGTAGACCGTGCTTACCGACTCGAGATTTGCTCCACTAATTAGAGCATGCCTTTGAAGGCGGGCCAAGTATCTTATTAATAATCATTCATTGAAGGCCACAAATCACATTGCTTGACTGTAACAATTGGCTTGGTGTACGTACTTCGGCCATTAAAAGCCCTCACAGTACCTACTCATAATGGTGTGGTTCATCCATTAATCTTTTAATTTGTGGTGTGTGATTATTTGCTTATGAGCAAGACTGGTCACATCGCAGTCCTGAACGTGTCAACTTATGCAGTAGTGGAGATTTGTCATTTCACACCAGATATCTATGGGGAGTGTTTTGAGAATCTAGGTCAAATCTACTCGAAAACTAGGCTGCATGAAGGGATTTTCCTGTTGGCTAGCCGCTGACGATGATATTTTAAAAGTTTTTAAGTTTTTGTGGATTTAATAATAAAAGTATCGATTTTAAATGTTTTTATAATAAGATATAAATTATTTTAGAATATTTTAACATTTATAAATTAAATTTTCCTTAAAAAATAACTCTTATTTAATTAAAATTTAATAAAGATATCATAATTGATAAGGTAATATCGAAAAATATTTTATATTGCACTAAAACTTGAGGTTTTCCATTATTAAATGTTGCATAAACTAGAGTTATTTTGTGAACATGTGTTATCATTCAAAGTTAATCTATAAATATAGAAATGCTAAAAATTTATGTAAATCTTTATAAAATTTTTTAGGATGAATTAATATATTTTCCTCACTTTTTTATAAAAGAGTTTCAAAATGTGATAAAATAATTTTTATTCTATCGTGTGGTAGAAAAAATTCATCATCTATATTTTAAATATTGGAACAACAATTAAGCCGATAATTAAAAGATATAAAGTTTAAAGAATCAATTAGTATATATGATAAAGAAAATTGAAGAATTTAAATCTTACCGACATAAAAAGTTGAAATTTAGTTAAAGAAGTTAACTGATTTATTATAATTTTTGAAAATAAATTAATTTATGATTAACGTATTAATTTTGGCTAAAGTATTATTATTTTTAAAAATAACAGTAGTTAAAATAAAAAATAATCAATTCAAAATTTTAAAAATTAAATCAATTAAACCAATTCAAATCATAATAGCTAACGAGGGAATTGGGAAATCGAAAATAACGATTTCATGCTCATATCCTGTCCACTTCATTGCCTACCGAAAGAGAGGAATGGAACTAACAACTATAAAACACATCATCCTTATGGTAGTGAAAAATGTTATAATTACTACCAATCTCAATGTCCTTTTCATACAAAGTGGAGAGGGAATCTGATCTATCCTCTTTGTCTCATATATATCCTTAGAGTCGACATCCAAAATCCTTGAGTAAGCCTTCCTTTTAGTTTCGACTTTTCAATGCGTAAATGAAATAAATACTTTTAAAAAAAATCTTGATGTAATCAAATCTTTTAGGAATTATCTCTATAAGATTGAATTGCTAACTTAATTTTGGTAATATCTATTAGATAACACATTAAGTTGTTTTTCCTAGCATTTTTTTTGTAAAACATATAGATTGAATTCATATTAAATTGCTTTTCCTAGCATTTCTTGTGAAATGGCATATTAGATTGCTTTTCTTAGCATTTCTTGTGAAACATATAAATTGAATTCATCCATGTAATGATTGTTCTAACTGAATTTTCATATAGATTGAATTTATCTATGTAGGATTGAATTTCTAACCAAATTTTAGCAATTTAAAGTTTTTATATCCATTAGATGACACATTAAATTTCCTTTTCCTAGCATTTCTTGTGAAACATGTAGAAGTTCATAGACCTAATATTGCACAATCTAATTAATGTTGGAGGCTGATTATCTTGTCCCCCATGCTAATATCCTTTTGGGGTAAAATCAATTTGCTTGATAGGCTACTTTTACTACACATAGCTTTCAGAGATAATATTAGTGCAAGTGGTAGGGCTCACATTATAGAAAACACAAGTTAGCCCCCCAAAAAAAAGAAGGATTTAAAACGTAAAATCACAAAGTGAAAGAGATAAGTTGGAAAGCAATAGGTGGATAAACCCTAGTTTCATCATTACGTGGTACCAAGTGGATGAATCAGCCTAACAAGTTACCTCTTGACAATAAAGAGATAAAAATCATTGGGATTTGGTGTTTATCTCTAAAGTATTATTTGCATAGTCAATGAACAACGTAGAAACATATGTCCTTTTAAGCTCCTTTTTCGTACCAACTTTAACGTATACGATTGATGATTCTAAAATATTTAATTCTGCATCTTTATATATATATGTTAAATAATCCAAGTAGACAAATCTAGACAGCTTTGACGATTGCTATATATACAATTTTTAATTTGTTATTGAAAGTACAATCTGCCAATAAAAATAAAAAATTTCAACTAAAGAAAACTTGCACTTTTCGGATAATAAAAGTTATCATGATAAGTGTTTGCTACTTGCATTATAACTTGTAAGATTCTCCTCTCCTTAGCATACACATTGTATTAAAGTAAAAATATTCATTAAAATTGGTTAAGGGTTTGCTATTAATTATTTGGGTTAAATTTGCTTGATTTTGAATGGAAATTTTTTTGAATTACCTAACTTATAAGATACTATATACACTTTAAAAGTTTATCTAATGCACATTCATAAAATAGTAAATATGAGTTCTCTCATTAAAAGAAAATAATTACCAAAAAAAGCTTATTTTTTTAATTTTTAATTATAGTCTGAACTTTATAAAGTAGCAATAAGATACTTAAACTTTTAATTTTTTATCAATTCTAGCTCAAACTTCAAAAAGCAACAATAAAATACTCAAACTTTTAGTTTTTTAATTTTAGGCCGATATTAGTATTTTCGTGAAGTTTGCTGACGTGACTTGTTACGTGTTTCGGAAACCTTAACTATTAATAAGTTAGTCAAAATTAACAAAATAAATGATGATTAATGAAACGAAGTCGTTTAATCACATAATTAAAATGACATGGATGTTTAAAAATGATCTAAATCAGATTACGCAGCTCCGATGACCTTACGCTTTAATTTCAAAATTTCCCTTCGTTTTTAGTTTGTTCTCTGGATGCTCTCACCATTCGATTTTCAGATTACGTAACCCCAATGCCCTCACACTAAAGGCATCGGGAGAACGAATTAAAAACAAAAAGCTTACTGATGCAATATGCTGTAATGCAAGAGTAGTTTAAAGCATCAGAAGAACAAACAGAAAAAAGATTTGAGGGCATCAGGAAAATAACAGATAATATCGGGCTAGAACTGAAAAAATTTGAAAGTTTGAGTATTTTATTGTCACTTTTTAAATTTAGGCTAGTATTGAAAAAATTTGAAAGTTTGAACATTTTATTGCTACTTTTTAAAGTTAAGGCTATACTTAAAAAATTGACGAAAGTTTGAGTTTTTTTTATAATTAACCCAAAGAAAAATTATATTCCAACTAAATATATTTGAGTAGAAAATTTATCATAGTGCCTATCTTAATTAAGCAAAACAAAGTCTGAAAAGGGCTTGTTCAACTCCAAACAAAAGTACAAGCAGCCAACAAAATTATAAAAATTAATTATTATTTGTATAATTACTGGTAAGATTATACTCTTTTTAATATATAAATTTTATTAAATTAAAAATTATTAAATTTGATTAATAATTTTTTAATTATTAGGATTGAATTTATGTGATCTTGAATTTATGATTTTTTGAGTAAATTCAAATTGCTTAATTTTATAAATTATGTACTTAAAATTAACGTGTATTCTTAAAATAATATTAACGAATTCTCTCGTTAAAAAGAATAACTAACTAACTATATTTGAGTATAAAACTTATTATAATGTTTACCCTAATTAAGCAAAACAAAGTGTCAAAAGGGATTGTTCAGCTCCAAACTAAAAGCTTGATTGTTCAAACTTCAAACCGTAGCAAATAAACTTGTGGAATCTTAGTACAACATGATGCACAAGAGAGCTCATACCTCATAACTCGACATGTATAGCTTCAGAGTACTTGTCAATACAATGAAGGACTTGTGGACAACTGATGACTGTATCCTAAATATCAGAGCTTTAAACATACAAAAAAAGGACTTGACATTGCAATGCAATAAAAGAAAAAAGTAACACCTGCAGTACAAGACGAACACACATGGGTTTGATTCCAACCCGTCAAATGCTTCTTTATGTGTATGTGGTTGGCCAGAAATGAAGATAAGGGTTTAGTAGGACGAATCCTTTTGTCAGAATCCTTGATATGCATTACATATGATTTATATGAAGCTCTCTCATCTTTTTGAAGCTTTTAGCTTTACCTTTTTTTTCTCTTTTTCAGGAAACAAGAACCTGGGAATTGCCCATCTTTGACAAAAGTTGTGTTTTCTAACTTACTTAGTTGTGGCACAGCAAATGTACGAACTTATTCCACTGTCTCGACTTTTTAAGGGTTATGTAGTACTTGCAGATTTGGTACAAATATGGAATCCATTCAAAGCATAGTATTGATTCCTTGTTTAATTAGCGTGAAAAATGTTGGAGGAACAATGATGCAGAAGTCAAGACTCAGGCTAGTCCTTCTAAAAATGAGAGAGGGCCCAAAATTCTGCTTTTGGTTTGGGCCGAAGCTATATCAAACTCGAAGGTCCAAACTCGACTGCGAGCCTGATCGAACTTAGGCAGTATGAAGCTTGATTAGGTCCCATTATATTTATTTTTTAATTTTTAAAATTTTAAATTATTTTATATTAAAATTTATAATTTTAAATAGTTTAACATAATCGAACTGAGTTTTTTATTAATTATTGAAAAAATTGTAAGCTTTATACTGTTTTGTAATTATAGCCTGAAGTTTAAAAAGTAATAATAAACTATTTGAAATTTTAATTTTGTTACAAAAATAACTTGACGTTATTTTTTTCTGTTAAAGACGCCAACGAGACAAGTCATGTGAGCTATATTATGGTACACAAAGAATGCCATGTGTCATGCCAAATTCACTTAAGATTTTAATAAAATAATATTAAACAAAATTAAACAACAAAAAATCCTAACCTATCCTTCTCCCCTGGCCTACTATACTTGAAACACTTCTCTTTCTGCCACCCAAAGCCCTAAAGTAATTGATCTTTATCTTGTTGAAGGTGTAGTTAAAGTTCCCCTTCGAATTCACTCATTCATTTCGAATCTAGTCTCAATTTTCTTTCGTTTGGAAATTTTCCATTTTCTTTTCTCTTATTTACTTTCTTTCTCTAAAAAGTTCTCTACTTATGGTGACTACCAAAATTTTCACCAACCCTTTACAGCTCACAGTGGAATAAGTGGAGCCACAACTGATGTGAGTAAGAGCAAGGACCACCATAGAGATGATGTGCGTGATGGGGATGAGCTTGTCATTCCAGTTAGACCTATGTCTAGAGCTAGGACCGAGAGACTCAAAGAGGCTCTCTATGCGCATGTGAGCCAATTTGTGGAGACGATGGAGTGCACCAAGCCTATTGGAGGAGAGCTATCTGAATTACAGCCCAAATTGATTCATTTATCTCAAATCTTTGGATTAGACTCACTTAGGACTTGAAAACCATTGTATTGGGCTGCGCATTATTACTTAAGCCAAGAGGAGAGGCGCGCCTATGATCAGACTTGGGAGCCCGTTGGACCAGGCCTAGGCGTGTTTTTATTATTATTGTACTTTGGACTTGTTTTAAGTTATTTATATTTTGGGCTTCCATGTATTTTAAGCCCAAGTCTTTTAGCATTAAGCCTAGGTATAAATACTTATCTTTTAGGGTTTTGGAGGAACTTTTAATCATATTATTTCTTGTATGCCGTCGGCCATCTTGAGAGGAGAAACCCCTCTTGTTCTTTTCAACTTAGGAATTAAATATCACTTATCAACTGAATCAGATTGTGGCGTAATTTTGATCCTAAACCACTTTCTTAGTTTGTTCTTTACCTGTTATCTAGGTTGCTCGAGACAAGTTCTTCGTGAGGTCTAGTAGGTAAATTTGAAACCCTGCGTATCAAATGTAATTTTAGTTAATTCGAATCTATCCTCTTCTTCTTTCCTTGAATCCGAACTTTTCAATCTTTCCATTCCGTGGTGTGCGTTAGTTGGTATCAGAGCATTGGTGTGGAGGAGAATTCTTATTCAACTCCATCGGAATTCAAGAAACTACCGCCTATCACCATCCAATTATCATCAGTTCATCAATTCAGGTGTCAATTAACTTTCGGCCTAAGGTTTCTTCTTTTTCTTGTTTTATCTTCTATTAATATTTAACCTAGATTCGAAAAAAGTCAGAGAAAAAAAGTCCAAAAAATAAAAAAAAAACGAAAAAAAAGTTGGAAAAAAAGTCAGAGAAACAAATTTGAAAAAAATAAAAAAAGAAAAGTTAGAAAAAAGGAAGGAAAAAAGGTCCAAAAAATGAAAAAGCAGTCAGAAAAATCTGAAAACAATTTTGTTTTGTTATACTCGTATTTGCTAGTTAGTTTGAAATTTTCACTCTTTGATTCTTTTGATCATTTGAGAATTGGTTCTGAGTGGTGAATTGAATTTCAGAGGGAATTGAGTGGTAAAAGGCAAGAGTGTGTGAGCTTATTTGAGGGAGTCATTGCCGTGACTTAAACACGAGGGGAGTGACATCAATTGAGTGAAAAACATGAGGGAGTGTGGGAGGTTGTTTATTACTAACCTTGTTTTGCAGGTATATCATTTTATCTACAATGTCACAAGGAGGTAGTAATGATGACAACTAAGGAGGAGATGCAAATATTGCTTTCACTTTAAGAGCCATGCAGTAACAATTTGAGAGGTTCAATCTAGCCTTAACTGAGATTAGGGGACAGATGGATGAGCTTAGACAAGGGAGACGTGAGGAACCTCAGGAGAGGCGTGCAGGTGTACACCAACATCAACCACCACCTCGATATGAGACAGAGGAGGATGACTTTGAGGAGGAGGAGGAGTTTGAGGTACGTAGACCGAGGAGAGCTCAAAGAGTTAAGCTATTTAACAGGAGAGATGGAGACCTTAAATCCATCAAGATGTAGATCCCAGCCTTTAAGGGAAGGAATGATGCAGAGGCTTACCTGAAGTGGGAAAGGAAGGTGGACTTAGTTTTTGAGTGCCAGAATTTTTCTGAAGATAAAAAGGTAAAGCTATCTGCTGTTGAATTTACAGATTATACACTAATGTGGTGGGATCAATTGGTGACATCTAGGAGAAGAAATAGAGAGATGCCAATTACTACTTGGGACAATATGAAGGCATGCATGAGGAAGCGGTTTGTGCCTTCTTACTATTACAGGGAGATGCACTAGAAACTTCAGAGACTCACTCAGGGGTCTAAATCAGTGGAGAACTACCACAAGGAGATGGAGGTGACTATGATTCTAGCCAACATAGAGGAGGACTCAGAGGCTACAATGGCTAGATTTTTTAGTGGACTCAATAGGGAGATAGCTAATGTTGTGGAGTTGTAGCACTACTTAGAGATTGAGGACATGGTGAACATGGCCATGAAGGTGGAGAAACAAATCAAAGTTAGAGTGGCAACAAGGAGTGGGACGAATTCTAGCCAATCATGAAGTTCAAAATGGCCCATGAGAGAGGAGAAGTCGAAAGACAAAGGGGTGGACTTCAAGGAGACACCTAAAAGGCCGAATGTAGGGTTTGACCTTAAAGGTACACCTAACACTCAAGCTTCTTCTGGTAAGCATTCTAGCATTACATGTTTTAGGTGTTTGGATATTAGACATATTGCATCTCAATGTCCCAATAAGAAAGTCATGATTATGAGGGATAATGGGATGATTGATTTGGAGGATAGTGGTAGTGAATCTGAGCCTGTTGTTGATAATGATTTTGAGGATGATAGTTGCTTTGAGAGAGCTATTATAGGGGAAGCACTAGTAGTTAGGAGGGTATAGAGTGCTAGGGCCACAGATGAGGTTATAGATCAGAGAGAAAATCTTTTCCATACGAGGTGTTTAGTTGGTGGGAAAGTATGCAATTTGATCATTGATGGGGGTAGTTGGACTAATGCAGCTAGTTGGACTATGGTACAGAAATTGAGTTTGACATGCAGGAAACATCCAGAGGCATACAATTTATAGTGGTTCAATGATAGTGCTGGTGTGAAGGTGACTAGGCAGGTTGAAGTGCCATTTTCAGTAGGAAGATATGAGGATGAGGTGTTGTGTGATGTGGTACCAATGGAGGCTGGTCATATGTTACTTAGGAGACCTTGGCAGTTTGACAGGAGGGCAGCACATGATGAGTATACCAATAGGTACTCCTTTAAGTTTAAGGGAAGGAATTTCATTTTACTACCTTTATCACCTCATGAATTGTACCTGGACTAGATAAAAGCAAGTAAAAGTGAGGAGAGTTTGGGTAGTGAGAACAAAAAAAGTGAAGAGAGAAAAGAGGCCCAAAAGAAAAATGAGTTTGGCCCAATGGTTAGTGACTGCATAAGTGAGGAAAAGAAAATGGAATGTACAGGAGAGAAGAGCTCAGGAAGAGAAAAGAAGAAAGAAAAGAAAGAGAGAAAAGTGAGCTTGTTTGCTAAAGGAAAAGACTTGAGGAGAG
>JAOQMS010000003.1:31441317-31459506 GCA_027563885.1 Erythroxylum longipes | reverse complement strand
ACCACTATTTAGGCGCTAGAATGATTACGAACCCTTCTAACTGTTGGCAAACAATGAATATTGACATGCACAATCAGGCCTTATTGAACACACCAATAATCAAAGTGGGATGAAAACCAGAAAATAATTGAATAGCAAATTGCAAGAAACCATAATTAAACAATGAACCTCACGAATGAATTAACTAGGAACTTTGTTTCCCTTCGCCGAAGCTAAGAAAATTAGCCACGCATGGCCATGAAACAAAGCTGGAAAAAATGATAAGAATGTGTTCTGAAAACTCTCAATAATCGATTCAAAACGTTTGTGCTTCTTTTATAAAGAAGCCTAATCCTAAGTCTAAAGATAGAGTCCTAACAGACAACTACTACTCAAAGTTGTTGATGGTTTCGGTTTCTTTGACTAATCTGAAACCCAACCAATTCTGTTACATCCTTTTAATTCCCATTTTAGCCAGAATAAAACGTGTCCTGCTGGTCTTCGAGTCTGTCCCCAATACGCATCCAAAATCCTCGCTGTCTTCAAGAATCCACGCACAGGTCGTTGTGACCAATCCTTATGCCCATAACGAGTGTTGCAGCTCAAATCTTTCAACTCTTTCCTAGATTCCTGCATCTATCAAAAACATACCAGAAGCAGTATAGTTTACAGAAATCATGACAAATCAAAGGCATAATATTAAGCATAATGTGCACAATTATCATCTTATCACTTTGCTCTCAACTTTCAAAGTTGGGACATAATGTAAATTCAACTGAATGTATGGAGACTCTACTTCAAAGTCTTCCAGATTCATATAATCAACTCATCATTAATTTAACCAGTAATATCCTCACGGATACTTTAGTATTTGATAATGTTGCTGCTTCAGTTCTTGAAGAAGAAAGCAGATGCCTCAACAAGAAAGAAAGGCTAACAAGTTTGCATCAAGCGGAAGTCTTATCGATGACAAGAGGACGGTCAATGGAGCGTGATTCCACTGGGAGCCACAAACAAGGAAAGTCAAAATCCAGAAGTAAGAAAAAACTCAAGTGTTACAACTGTGGCAAGAGAGAACACTTTAAAAGTGAATGTCGATTCAGGTAAGGTAGAGATAAGGCCTCTAAAGCATAAACTTCTTAGGGATGTGTTGCCAATGGAGAAATCTTATACAGTGAAGTAACAACGGTGTTCAAGGACAAAATTGAGCTCACTGATGCTAGGATAATAGATTCAGGAGCAACATATGACTCCTTGTAGAGATTGGCTTCACAATTATAAATCTATCTCTACATGATTGTGTACATTGGAAATGATCATGCCTTGGAGATTGCTGGGATTGGCACCATTAAGATGTTTCACACTTATAAATCTATCTTTACAGGATCTGTGTACATGTTCCTGGTCTCACGAAGGTATCATTACCCTTCTGTGAGCACTGAGTTACAAGCAAGCAGCATAGACTGAAATTTAATGCATCGAATTTTTGAAGTAAAGATATTGTAGAATTGATCCACTCTGATATATAGCAAGCACCAGTTATGTCTCTGGGTGGAGCAAGGTACTTTGTGACCTTTATTGATGATTACTCCAGAATATGTTGGGTGTTTTTTATTAAGAGAAAGGGAGATGTATTTCCAACCTTCACTACATTTAAAGCACAAACTGAGTTAGAGACGGGGAAGAAAATCAAGTGCCTCATGATTGATAATGGTGAAGAATATACTGGTGATGGGTTCATTGATTTTTGTAATCGAGAAGGCATCAACAGTCAATTCACAGAGCCTCAGACTCCTCAACAAAATGGAGTGACAAAGTAAATAAATAGAACTCTGATTGAAAGAACTAGAGCCATGTTGAGAATTGTAAGTATGGCAAAGGCTTTCTGGGAAGAAGCAGTGAAGACCACCTGCTATGTGATTAATCAATCACCAACAAGATCGATTGATTTGAAGCTCACCGATGGAGATGTAGACTGGTAAACAGCAGACTATTCCCAGTTACACACATTTAGAAGTCCTGTATTCATGATGTATAATACCTAAGATATCACAAAATTAGATCGAAAATCCATAAATTGTAGATTTATGGGGTATGCTGATGGAGTCAAGCGGTATCGACTGTGGGATCCCACTTCCCACAAGTTCATCATTAGTAAAGATGTCATATTTGCAGAAGATAAACTGCAAGAGAAAGATCAAAATAACATGTCTGAAGAAAATTATGAAGTTGTAAAAATTCAGCAAGAAAGGAAGATTGAACAGAAAGATTCTATTGAAACTATATCAGATCACGAGGAGCTAGAACTGGTTGAATATGAAAGTACAGAAATTCGACGGTCAACCCGTGAAAGGAGAATCCCAACATAGCAATCTGATTATATTATGGAGGGCAATATTGCATACTGTCTCCTAACAGAAGATGGAGAACCATCAACATTATGAGAAGCAAGAAATAGCTCAGATGCATCACTTTGGATGGCAGCAATATAAGAAGAAACAAAAGCTCTTCATAAGAATAAGACATGGAAGTTTGTGCCACTACAATAAGGGAGAAAACCCATTGGCAACAAATGGGTTTACAAGATCAAACGTAATAGTGATGATCAGGTAGAGCGATATCGTGCAAGGTTGGTGGTAAAGGGATATGCTTAAAAAGAAGCTAAATTTATTGAAAATTTTTCACTTATAGTTCGCCTCAATACAATTCGGATTGCCCTAGCTATGTGTGCTACATTTGATCTACATTTAGAGCAGTTAGATGTAAAAGCTGGGTTTCTTCATAGAGATCTTAAAAAAGAAATTTACATGCATCAATCAGAAGGTTTTGTAGAACCAGGGAAAGAAAACTTAGTTTGGTTGAACAAATCTTTGTACGGTTTAAAACAAGCGCCAAGATGTTGATACAAAAGATTTGATTCCTTCATAATGAGTCGTGGATTCAACAGATTTAACGTAGACACTTGTGCATATTTCAAGAGGTTTGGTAATAATGATTCCATTGTATTATTGTTATATGTTGACGACATGTTGGTTATATGCTCCAACAAAGATCATATTCAAGATTTGAAGGCTCAGTTAGCTGAGGAGTTTGAAATGAAGGATTTAGGGCTAGCAAATAGGATTCTAGGGATGTAAATTTACCGAGACAGAAATAACAGGAAGATTTGGCTTTCTTAGAAGAATTACTTGAAGAAAATCTTACGACGTTTCAATATGCAAGATTGTAAGTCAATCTCTACCCCTCTTCCTATTAATTTTAAGTTATCCTCAAGTAAAACCCCTAGCAGTGAAGCAGAGAGGAAGGAGATGTCTCGAGTACCGTATGCATCAACTGTGGGAAGTTATGTTCACTATGATTTGCACAAAACCAAACATTGCACATGCAGTGGGAGTGGTTAGTCATTACATAACGAATCCTGGTTGAGAAAACTGGTGAGCTGTAAAAAGGATCCTAAGATATCTTACAGAGACCTCAAATGTTGCTCTATGTTATGAAGAACGAAATTGATTGTCAAAGGATATGTTGATTCTAATTTTGTAGGTGATCTTGATAAAAGAAAATCTACTACAAGCTATATGTTTACTATCGCAGGAGGAGCTGTGAGCTGGGTGTCTAAACTACAGACAATTGTAGCATTATCTACAACAGAAGCTGAGTATATAACAACTGCACAAGCTTGCAAGGAATCGATCTGGATAAAAAGGTTTTGGAGGAACTTGGGCACCTACAGGAGAAAATCCCTTTATATTGTGATAGTCAAAATGCCTTGGATATTGCAAAGAGTGTAGCTTTTCATTCCAAAACTAAACATATAGGAGTTCAATATCATTTTGTTCCTGAAGTGGTGGAAGATGGAAGTGTGGACATACAGAAAATTCACACAAAAGAGAACCTAGCAGATGCACTGACAAAGTCAATCAACACTAATAAATTTATATGGTGTAGATCCTTGTATGGTTTGATAAAGGCGTAGACAACAGAGAAATGACAAGATATAAATAAAGATATGGAGATTGATTGGTTCTCAATCAAATCTTCAAGCGGAAGATTGTTGGCTTAAATCCTATATTGGTAAAGAGAGAACATAGAAGTCTCAATTAAAGCTATATAAGGAAGCATATGTAAGGTTTTACACATCTTAAAAATCTCTTTCCTATAACCTTATGTATAATTCTTGGTGTAGATTGTAAGATCTTTGTTTTTTACAGTGAAAAGTTTTCTATTCTTGCCTATAATTTTTCTTATATTTGTTGAGGAGTTTCTACATTAAATCTAATGTCTTTTTTATCTTAATTTCTTTTTTATTGATGTATTTGCTCTATCATGTAGTCATGAAAATCCCTCTTGCGAGTGAAGACGTCAAGGAAACCATTCCCGCTGTGCCCACGAGGCATAGTTGCCACGAAGCAACATTGCCAATCATTGTAACCCAAGACACTGCCAGTCCTTTATCAAAAAGCTCAAAACTCTCTCCTCATCTCTGAAAAGCCGCCGTCAAATGTCATTCCAATGGTGGCTAGTGAAATGGGTGCAATTTTCATCACCAGCTGCATTTCTATTACAATCGAGAAATAATAAACCTTCTTTTAAATCTTCATCATAACAGGTAATTACATTGCAAACAAGAAGTCAATTCTTAATGTAGCAAAGAAACCAATTAAGTACTTGGCACGAGTTAAGCCATCAGGCCTATCGTGCTTTAAACCTAAGGCCTGAAGGACTAAACTTAGAGTTAATATGATCACACGGTTCAGACGTGATATTTTGTTTCGCAACGAGAACAGAGAGGATAAAATTGAACACGAGTTGAGATGATAAAAGCAGGGACGACGTTGCCATTGGCAGATATGTATTGCCTCAGGAGATGAGCAGATTACTGACGCCTAACATGAGCCCAATCAAGGTTGATAGGACTTATATTTATGTCCGAGATGATGTCAATAAAGTTAAACAGACATACTACCGTTGAGATAAATTTAAAATAAATTTAAATTTAAATATTTCATTATCACTTTTAAAAATTAAATTATAATTTTAATCAAGATTTTGTTTGACATCTCTACTTTTAAGAAAGCTTTTAAGCCCTTGAAGCAAGGGATTCAAGCCGTCCAGATGAACATACTTTTTTTTCCTTACCTGTTTATACATTTTCTCTTATATTACGAAAATTTGAAATTTTATGCAGTACACATTTGAAAGTAACAATTAATTTCTCGGTTAAGAGAGAGAGGGGACCGTAAACCAACTAATCTCATGTAGGCATGGAGTTAATGGAGAATCACGTAATGATGATTCTGCTTATCTCACAATTGCATAACTTCATTACCAAACCAATCCCAAAAGAGTACATATTTTTGGTAACTATTCCTACTTGAATTTTACTCTTTGTCAGGTTCACAGATGGTTATAAAAAAAATTAATAAGCTAATATATTTACATAAATAATGAAAAAATATTTTTATAATATAAATTTTATTTTTGTCTTTTTATATGATATTTATAGAGTCAATGAAGAATTTTGAACTTACCAACCTAAATATACTTGATAAAGTAAACACACGCAAGAGGGGATAGATTGTGTCTGAATTAAAAATTTTGCAAGTTTTTTCAATTTGTATAATAAACATATCCTAGTTAACGAATAAAAATAGTATAAGTCTGTCAGACGATAAAGCCTTTTATGGGATGAATCAAAACACTTTAAAAATCGAAGGCACCTGTTAAAACTGAAAGGAACTGTCAACAAGTTGAAAATAGAAGGGATCTATTATAAAAGTGAAGAAGCCTCTTGTTGAAATGAACACACAAATATAAAAAATAATGAGAGAGAGAGAAGAAGGACACAGTCGATTTATACTGGTTCGGCTTATAACCCAAGCTTACGTTTAGTCCTCAAGTATCTAGCTTGAGTGTTTCACTATAAAAATCTGAGTATTAAATTTGACAAGTCTTTCCAAGCTTACGAGTGTATATTTTTCAAGGTTCTCTAACCTTCCACGCTCGAAGTGTATAAAAAGCTTTTAAAAACACACAGAAAAATAAAATAACAATTTCTCTCTTGATAGAATGATTTCATTTTCTAAGGCATAATAAGAATGATATGACTCTCAAGAATATAGGTGTTGCTCAAATGTTTCAAAAGTCTGAGTATGTTCGTTGCTTCAGAAGTGTTGTTACTCTTCCTTAAATAGTTAATTTCTTAAACTAATCGTTGTTTCACTTACATCTTTAGTCAACTGGATGGAATTAAATCTGAATAACTTCGATGTCATCTTTGCCAAAAATCTTCCAGTAATCACGGGGCTAATATATGACCTTCATAATTTGTAGGATCCTTTCTGATAAACCATTTCTAATAAAGTAAGTTCATAATGAAGGTTTCTGCAAAAAAAAAAGCGTATGTCTTATGATTTTACTTTTTTTTAGAACAAAATCGCTAATTATAAAAGGAAATAAATCTATTTTAAATTTTGAAATATTATACAATTATCATCAAAATCGTTAATTATAAACCTTGAGTTAATAATCTCTCCTTTTTATGATGACAAATAATAATAGATATATTTTTCAAAATTCAAAGAGATAATAGATAATTTCGAAAGATACCTGTGACTTTTATATGTTCAGACATAATTAGAAGAAGCCTGTTGTTTCCAACTTTCTTGTTTCCTACTCTTTTCTTCATTTGCTTCTTTTTATAGAAGCGGACATATTTTTTTAGCATAAAGCTGAACTTATCATCTCCATCTATTTACAACTCAGTGTCAGTTTCATCACCATTTGATTTGTTAGTTGCTTTCAGTGTCGTTCCTTTTTTGTAGGAGGATCCTTTGTCTCACCTAAGTTCGGTTTCATGGATCATCATATTTCCTCGTAGCCAGTCGAGTGAAATAGTATCTAGATCCTTTGCCATTTCCAGACCTGTCACCTTAGGTCTCCATTCCTTTGATATTGACCTCAGAATCTTTGTTACGAGCTCGTCATTGGTATATATCTTTCCCAAGTTCTTTAAGGTCGTGATGATGTTGTTGAAGCGTCTGAAGAATTCGTCTATGGTCTCTCCCTATTTCGTGTCAATAGTTTCATATTGATGCACTAAAAGACTTATTCTATGCTTCTTTACCTCATTTTTCCTTCAAAAGTGACTTGTAGTTTGTCCCACATTTCTTTTGTTATAGAGCAATAAGATATTTTTTCATATTTTTCTGGAGACAATGCATATATCAAATGATGTTTTGCTTTAGCATTTAGTTGTGCATTTCTCCTTTCAGCATCAGTCTATACTTCTATGTTATCGGAAGTGGGAATTGTAGCTCCAACTCTAATTGCTTATCATACTTTGATAACTACAGATTGAAGATATATGGTCATTCTCTCTTTCCAGTATGAGTAGTTGTTTCCATTGAAGTAAGGAAGCTTTGAGACAAATTGTCCTTCAAAACTTCTCAAGGTGTTCGCCATGATCTATCACAAGCTGTAAAACCCAATAAATGTGAAACCTCTTTCTGATAACAAATGATAAAGCAAACACACAAAAGAGGGGGGTGGATTATGTGTGACGTAAAAATTTTGCAAGTTCTTTCAATTAGTATAATAAACAGATCTTAGTTAATGAATAAAAATAGTAGGAGCCTGTCAGACGATAAAACCTTTTAAACGACAGAAACCTATTAGGCGATAGGAGTCTTTTGTGGAATAGGACCCTGCTTAAATGAAAGGAGCCTACTGAATGATGAATCATGTCAAAACAATTTAAAAACCGAAGGCTCCTGTTAAACTGAAACGAATCGTCAGCAAGTTGAAAACAGAAAGGACCTATTATAAAATTGAAGGAGCCTCTTCCTAAAATGAACACACACACAATATAATGCAGAAATATAAAAGATAATGAGAGAGAGAGAAGAAGGACGTAGTCTATTTATACTGGTTTGGCTTACAACCCAAGCCTATGTCCAGTCCCCCAATATCCAACTTGAGTGTTTCACTATAATAATCCGATAATTAAATTTGACAAGCCTTTCCAAGCTCAGGAGTACATATTTTTCAAGGTTCTCCAACTCGAAGTGTATAACAAGCTTTTAAAAGCTTACAAAAAAAATAAAATAACAACCTCCTCTCTTGATAGAGTGACTTCACTTTCTAAGGCACAATAAGAATTATATGACTTTTAAGAATACAGAAGCTACTCAAATGTTTCGAAAGTCTAAGTATGTTTGTTGCTTCACAAGTCCTGTTGCTCTTCCTTCAATAGTTAATTTCTTCAACCAATCGTTGCTTTACTTGCATCTTTAGTCAACTGAATGGATTTAAATCTAAATAACTTCGATGTCATCTTTGCCAAAAATCTTTCAGTAATCAGATAAGACCTTCATAATTTGTAGGATCCTTTCGGATAAACCATTTCTAATAAAGTAAGTTCATAATGAAGGTTTCTGCAAGAAAGAAAGGGTATTTCTTATGATTTTATTTTCTTTTAAGAACAAGACCGTTAATTATAAAAGGAAATAAATCCATTTTGAATTTTGAAATATTATATAGCTATCATCAAAATCGTTAATCATAAACCTTGAGCTAACAATACTTAATAATAAAATATAAAGAGAGAAATATAGATGAAAAAAACAAAACTTTTATAATAAAAATTAATTAATATATCTTTATTTTACTGTAATTTTCTCTAAACTTGACTAAATAACTCTAGACAATTGAAACATATTGAAAAACCGTAAGGGGGTAGTTTCGCAAACTGTCTGATTTTACGTTCACAAATAAAAGCAAAAATCAATCAAAAGAAAAATAGCAGATGACACCAGAAATTTGGTAACACAGTTCGGCACTCCTTGCCTGCGTCTGCGGGGCCCTCACCCAGCTTAATCACATTCACCAAGTACAATAAATTTACCCAAGGCTTTATTGAGTCGACACCACTCAACCCTTGACACTATCCCTCAACCTTACTTCCCGTAAAAAATTTTCACACTCAATAACACGACCGACTTATATGAACCTCGTCAGAGGATTTTTCTCAACTACTCTTAATGAAAGACAATAAATAAAAATAATTAATGAACAACTCAAGTGATTAAAATAACTAGAAATAAAAACGAAAACACTTGAGACAAAAGAAAAGAACAACTTCTCGAAAAGTTAAGCTCCACTGAAATAAATCTGGAAGTCGTCGCAATAATAATGGGAAAGCAGTCCGCCCAAGAGCCACTCCACAAATCTTTCTCAATTCAGTCTCCATACGTAGATGTCGACACAACCCACATTCACGTACACCACCACACACATATCAGATGTAGGTTACTCCAACATTCAATATCAAAATAAAAACCAATGACAAAAGATGCAACACACACCAAAAACAAAATAGCCGTAGGTCAAACTCTTTCACACACCACATAAAATAATTAGCCGTAGGTTTGTTTTTCAAAAAACCTAATTGACGCATACCACACAATTGACACCACACCTGCAACTTTCGACTTCAGCTGTGTCTGTGCAAGATCCAATTAACACTAACTATCCATTTACGCAACACCCACTGGACCACAAGACACAGGCCATAAATCCTATATATTTTTCAAGCAAAACACGCGTTAATCTTTTCCAGCCAATAAAAATCACCCACGCACTTGATTCACTTTTTCATGATAAAGACATAGATGACTCCCACACAATGAAGACCCACACTACTCACATAGACATTAATCACCCTACCTTCTCACCACCAATCAGTCATATATATATATATTACTCACTCAAAATCAATTCACCATTAATACCCTACACAACATCAGCTGCTACAAAGCCGTAATACCACTTAATAGAATTTCCAGCAATATCCTTAAGCAATCCTTCACCAAATCAACTGCTATTCAAGATAGAATTCTATTCTATCTATAACATTATCCAACTGGTATTTGAATTCAAGAGGATAAAAAAATGTCAATTTAAAATATACCAAAATAAAATAAAGTAGATATATTTAACATATATATGACAATCTCCCCCCTTTTTGGCATATTTGTCACAAATATAAAGCTCCCCTTAAATCACATAATTAGGCATATAGAAATTCAAACCATAATCCAAGAACTCCCCCTTAATGTAACATCAAGTTCCAAAGAACATCCATAGTAACGATAATCCAATCATCCAAATTTCTCCCCCTTAGGACAAAAGATGTCAAAAAGCAAGACGAATAGTCACACATATATCTTGAAATCTCCCCCTGAATGGAACAATCACCATAAACAATCTAATAACTCCCCCTTGGGACAAAACAGTTTCAAAACGTATAATCATATGAATCAATAATAGGTGCAACGGAAGAATCATAAGCACAACAAGATGACAATTTACCACCATTCAAAACACCGAGTGATATGCTCTAAAGAGAGAGATATACTCGAGAGAGAGTCCCATACTGATAAGAAAGCTGGAGCGTCTTCGGTGGAGCTAAATTAAAGTCATAATGTAAACTACTAAAAAAATGGGACGACAATAGGAACATAAAAACTAAAGAAGAACTAAAAAAAATATTTTTTTTGACTTTTCTTTTCCTTTTTTTAATTAAAAAACATCAAACCATACTACAAAAATGTAAAGCACATAGTCCCTGTGCCTCTCGAAAAAATTCAAACCTGGGTTTATTCCGCGTCACATTATCTCGGTCATCAACTGTCTGATTGATTTCTTCATCTAAAATAACTGACTTATCCTCGGTGATCTGAACAGTTGCTTCATAAGTAGTAACTAACTGTGAACCTGGATACTTTCTTATTTTTCCTTCACTACGTCTTTGTACTTATACACCCTTTCTAACCCAAGAGTGCTTCGGTAACATGAATTTAATAGAGAGTGTCTAGATTTTCAGTTTTGACCCCTTTGAAACATAATTTGTAACATCTTGTAACATCTCGGCCATGTGTGCACGATAACTCCGCAAAAATGACATGTGGAACAAATCTTTGATTTTTTCTTGATGTTTCTTCTTCTCGAACAAATCTGGACATATCATTTTTCTCCTCATTCACTTTAGAACACTCACCTTTGTAACCAATGTCTTGAAGATCCCCTTTAACCTTACCGATTTCTATCAACGTTTCTAACTTTTCTGTGCCTCTATTCAACATTCTCAATCCCTTTTCGGTACTTACTAATCTCATTCTAGTTTCATCAAGCTCGTCTAATGCCAACTTCAATTTCTTTTCTAACCCTTGGATAGTGTTCTTCATGGAGAGATTTTCGTTTTTCAATCTCTCATTCTTTCTACACGTATTCATCCATTTTCCATGCATAGCTTTGTAAGCCTCGTAAATATTCTCCTTTCTATCATCTAGGCCACTTTCATCATTGTTATAATCTGATATTAGGTCTCGAGCTGAGTTGTTTGCATTTTTCTAGAAATTTTTCGTTTTTCCCCCCTTTACGTCTTCAGTTACCTCCTTCTCAGTTACTATTAAGTAAGTAACTGGACTTTTGCTATACAAAGCAACTACCGCAGCACTATTAGTGATTTCTTCTTCACTACCATATTCACTCTCGGATTTGTTCTCACTCCAAGTGCTCGTATAGGATTTCCCTTTTCTCTTCTTCAAGATGTTAGTACACTCCACTTGAACATGTTCGAATCCATAACACTCGTGGCATTGAATTCTCTTTACCTTTCTTTCTCCCTTTTGAGTTTTGGCTTGTTGTTTGAAGTTGTTGTTTGATAAGCTACCGCCATTTTGCCTAAACTCGGGTCTGTCCTTTTCCACTCTCTTCAACCACTTACTGAACTCTCGTGTTAATAACTCCATATCCTCATTCTCGTCGGATTCATCTTCTATATCATTCATACCTTTTCCAGTTTCAGCCTGTAATGTCAATCCTTTACTCCTTTTTTGTTTATCCCTTAACAAATTCATCTCAAAATTAGTCATATTCACGAAACTAAGATCTGCACCAACTTGCTAACAAGTTCTGAAAGGATGACCCTCTCTGATGCCAATTGAAAAATCGTAAGGGGATAGTTTCGCAAACTGTCCAATTTTACGTTCACAAATAAAAGCAAAAATCAACCAAAATAAAAATAACAGATGAAACCAGAAATTTGGTAACGCAGTTCAGCACTCCTTGCCTACTTCTACGGGACCCTCACGTAGCTTAATCACTTTCACTGAAGTACAATAGATTTACCCAAGGCTTTACCGATCCGACACTACTCAACCCTTGACACTATCTCTGAACCTTACTTCCCGTGAAAAATTTTCACACTCAATAACACGACCGACTTATGTTAACCTCATCAGAGGATTTTTCTCTACTACTCTTAATGAAAGACAATTAATAAAAATAATTAACGACCAACTCAGGTGATTAAAATAACTAGAAATAAAAACGAAAACACTTGAGACAAAAGAAAAGAACAACTTCCTGAAAAGTTAAGCTCCACTGAAATAAATCTGGAAGTCGTCGCAACAATAATGAGAAAGCAGTCTACCCAAGAGCTACTCCACAAATCTTCCTTAATTCAGTCTCCATACGCAGACGTCGACACAACCCAGATTCACTCGCACCACCACACACATATCAGCCATAGGTTACTCCAACATTCAATATCAAAATAAAAACCAATGACAAAAGACGCAACCACCAGGTACACACCATAAACAAAACAGTCGTAGGTCAAACTCTTTCACACACCACCAAAATAATCAACCGTAGGTTTGTTTTTCAAAAAACCCAATTGACGCATACCACATAATTAACGCCACACCTCCAACTTTCAGCTTCAGCTATGTCTGTGCAAGATCCAATTAACACTAACCATCCATTTACGCAACAGCCACTACTCCATAAGACACAAGCCGTAAATCCTATCTATTTTTCAAGCAGAACACAAGTTAATCTTTTCCCAGCCAACAAAAATCACCCACGCACTTGATTCACTTTTTCATGATAAAGAAATATACGACTCTCAAACAATGAAGACCCACACTACTCACATAAACATTAATCACCCTACCTTCTCACCACCAATCAGCCGTATATATATATATATATATTACTCACTCAAAATCAATTCACCATTAATAACCTATACAACATCAGCTGCTACAAATCCGTAAGACCACTTAATAGAATTTCCAGCAATATCCTTAGGCAATCCTTCACCAAATCAACTCCTATTCAAGATAGAATTCTATTCTATCTATAACATTATCCAACTGGTATTTAAATTCAAGATGATTAAAAAAAGTCAATTTAAAATATGCCAAAATAAAATAAAGTAGATATATTTAACGTATATCTAACACATATCATAATAAATAATATCTTGGAGATATCAAAAAATTTTCTTGGTTGTTTTCAAGTAAACTTTAGTAGACATTTCCGTTAATCGACTAACAATTCTAACTGCAAATAAAATATCTAACATTGTGTAAGTTAAGTATCTCAAACTTTTCATTGGACTTATGCATAAAGTTGGGTCTACATTCTCTTACTCATCAAACTTAAATAACTTTAGTCCAAATTTCATAGAAGTGTTAATCGACTTACTGTTTAACATCTTTAACTTTTTAATCACCTCTTTTGCATAATCTTCTTAAGTGATGAAAACTTCTTCCTTCATTTGTTTTATCTTAATTTCAATTAATTAATAAAACATCAACCCCATTTTAAACTCTTTAAACATCTTTGAATTGTTATATGAGAAAACAAGATCATCCGCGTCGATAAGAACAAATAACAAATCATCTTGATCCTTTCTAATATAAAGACTATATTCTTGTAAGAATATAATAAACCCTTCTACTAAAAATAACTATTGATCACTTATTTCAAACTCTTAGTGCGTATTTAAGTCCATATAACACATTATTTAACTTTAACACTTTATTTTCTTTACTTTCACCCATATATCCCATCAATTGCTTAATGTAAATTTCTTCCTCTAAATAATCGTTGAAACAATTGAATTTGACATCAAATTGATGAATCTCCCAATAATTTAATTTGAACAACAAGATATATTAATAAATGAATAATTTACAAGCAAGAAACAAACACAAATACTTTTTCGTAGTCAATACCTTACTTTTGCTTGTATCCTTTGACAATAAGTCTTGCCTTATATATCTCCCCTCCAGCTTTGATATTTTCTTAACCTTGTACACCTTTTTGACTTGAATAGCATAGTGAACTCTTAGAAATAAGTTTTCAATGTGTCATTCTTTTTCAATATTTTTTCATTTATTTTATGAGTCTATTTCTCATTCTTGTTAGCATCTTCACAAGTTAAAGGTTCAATATCTGCAAGTAGACAAAATAAGTTAAAATTATCAAAAAATTCATCAAGTTTTTGATATCCCTAAGGTTTTAGATTTGTTGGTGAAAATGTAGATGATGGAGTTGGTCAGGTTGGTGGATAAAAAGTAATTTATGACTTTTTGAATAATCTCCTTTTTTTCTTCGTCTTCAAAATATAAAAGGAAATCATAAGATTCCTCTATTTAAGAGCTTTAATCCCACAATGCATCTTTTTCATATTCATCTTTACTAGTGATAATCTTTTTATTCCTTGGATTGAACAACTATAGTTTTTTAAAACTTCATACTTCGATCATCAAGTTTGTACTTTTCTTGATTCAAGATATGCACATACATAATAATGTCAAACACTCTTAAGCTTGAAGTAGAAGGCTTCAGTTTACTCTATATTCTTTTAGAGTAACATTTTTCAAACTCTTCGCAGGACTATGATTGAAAAGATAAACTACACATTTAATCACTTCAATCCAGAACTGGTTAGGCATCTTCTTACTTTTTAACATGGTTCTCACAATATTCGACATTATTCGATTCTTTCTCTCAACTATTATATTTTGTTGGGGAGATATAATCACTGCAAAAGGAGAATGAATTATGTACAACTCATAAAAGCTCTTAAATGTATTAGAAATAAATTCTCTATCTCTAACATTTTTTTAAAATTTTAATCCCAAAATTACTTTCTTTTTCAACCAAAGCTTTATACTTTTTAAAAGTTTTAGAAATTTTTATTACAAAACTTCACCCATATCTTTTTACTATACTCATCAACAAAGAGAATAAAGTAAGAGGTTCTACCAAAATATGCGGGATTGATCGGTCCACTAACATCTGCATGAATAAGTCGAAGAAGGTTGATAGCTTTTGAAATTGAGTGTTTTAAAAAACTTTTCCTTGTATGCTCTTTAAGTAAGCTTGTCTCACATAATTGATCATAATGATTTATGCTTGAGATGCCTTTTACCATCTTCTTCTCTCCAAAGACTTCAATTCCTTTAAAACTCAAATTTACATACCTCATATTCCATATCGATGAATCATTATTGATAATGTAAAATCGCAGGGGGTAAATAGTTTCGCAAAATTTCTCACTTTATCGTGGTCGTCTCTGGCACAAACAAAAACAAAACCAATCAAAAGCGAAATGATAAATAACAACAGAAATTTGGTAACGTAGTTCGACACTCCTTGCCTATGTCTACGGGGCCCTCACCCAGCTTAATCACTTTCATCGACGTACAATAGATTTACTCAAGACTTTACTGAGCCGACACTACTCAACCCTTGATACTATCTCTCAACCTCACTTTTCGTGAAAGATTTTCACATCCAATAACACGACTGACTCGTGTTAACCTCGTCAAAGGATTTTTCTCAGCAATTTTTAATGAAAGACATTAATCAAATAATTAACGAACAACTCAAGTGATTAAAATAACTAGAAACAAAAATGAAAACACTTGAGACAGAAAAGAAGACAACTTCCCAATCGGTTCAACTCCTCTGAAATAGATCTGGAAATTGTTCACCAGTTGAAATAATTTGCATCAACTCCAGAGACAAAACTATGGTGCAGAAATATGACTCTTCCAAAACTAAGAGCATGCACACGTATACGCACGAACAATGAGCTCTCCAATCGTATGCTACTCCATCATCCAATACCAAAATAAAACTTAACAACTGAGCACGCACTGCACTTAGTCACTCACGCACATCCCCCTCACAAATCAGCCGCAGGTTTATTTTTTACACTCAACGTCAATCACAACCCATCAATTAATTCTGCAACATCTTATGCCTATGCCTCCTTAAAGATAGACTCGGCTGATGAACTATTATTCACCCACGGCACACAACACACACACACTGCGCACTATCACACAACTCACAAGACCCAACCGTAGGTTCTCCAAAAGAAAAACAAAACCCACATTCCTCCAACGGCACTCACGCACAACCACCAATTTTCGTGGGTTTATTTTTCACCAACTCAACACACAACCATCTTATCTTTCAAAAGCCACTTAATACTCAAGCAAAATTCCTGCAATACTCTTCAGCTATTTGTCAAAAATCCAAGATACACACACTTGATGCAAGAAATCTGCTGATTCACTTTATTTCCCTTAATTGAGATTTACACAATCCTTTACGTAAAAACCACTTGCCTTATCCTCATCTAAACAAAATCTAGCCATAATCCCAAACTTCACGCAGATATGATATATTACACTCCCTCTTAAAATAGACTTCAATCCAAGATGGGATTCCTACACAACTAAAAGATTATTCATATAGTTTTTGAATCCAAGTCAAACAAAGACACATGATTAGCTATTATCATCCAATTAATATCTTATAGGTCCAATTAATAATAAATATGTCAAAACAAAATAATACTATATATACCATATATCTAACAATACCATCTTCAAGTACTTAGCCTTCGTGGTGCACAAGTTTAATAAAATATCTTGTTGTTAATCATATTCGCCTCACCCTTAACATTAGCACCGCAATCTTGAAGTCAAAAAGTATTGTCGACCATATAAATTTGACAGCTATTCTCCAAAAGTAGAACAATGTATAAAATGTTATTCTTTAGTTTTGGAATAAAATAAAGATTAGAGAGAAGCTTATGACCACATGTTCTTGTCTTAAGCAAAATCGTAAATTGGCCTTTGGTCTCCACCATTGTATTATCATACATTTGTATCTAATTTTACAAATTTTCTTTTAGCACCTGTCATATAATTACTAGCAACATTATTAAAGTACCACATGTTCTGTTCCCCTTTTGCCTCATACTTTATCATCATCATCATCATCATCATCATCACCCAGTCTGAAATCCCGCATTGAAGCGGGATCTGGGGAGGTCCGATAGTACGCAGCCTTACCCCTACTCAGTAGAGAGGCTGTTTCCGGTGGACCCACATACAAATGAGACAATATACGAATGATGCAAGATATGCCTCATCCTTTATCGTAAGTAATAAAGTTTCTTCTGTTACATCTTCCATGGCTTCTATAAATCTTCTTTCTTGAAAAACTGTTCCCAAAAATAATGGCTATACTTGCCATAGAGATAAAACCAACTCGGGGCTTTTTATCATTTTTTATTGTATTAATTATGTCAAAATTACCTCTTCATTTGATTTACTACTCCCAAGACTTTTATGAAATACTCTGAAATAGATTCACCATTCTTCATTAAGAGCGTCTCAAACTCAACTGACTCTGAGGTTTCAGTTTCTCATGCCTTCTTTATTGTGGTTTTATTGCTATTATTTTGAGCATTTATACATCTAAACCTTGATGGATCAAGTTAAGTGCACTTTCATCTTTTTCCCTTTCTTTCTTTAAGCTCTCATTTCGATTTGAGTCAAGCTTGCCTCATCTTGAGGATTCATGAAGCTTTTGTTGACTACAACGTCTTACTGCTTATGAACTAAGAATGACCTTTATCCTAAGTGCCAAATTCTCATAAATTGAGTTTGTTGAGTTGTGGAAACTGAAAAGACAAAGAGACTGCTTTCAATGTCGTAGTTGACTCTGGTACTATTTTGTTATAAAAATCATAGGCTCACAAGCACTTACACAAAAAATGAAACAAGAATTAATGAAGAGGAAGAGAAAGAAGAAAGTGCCACCAACACCTCAAGGCCTTGAATGCATCGGAGAAATCGAAAGGGTTTTTTCCATTTGCTCTCCCTGGCTTGTGAAAATTTTGCCTCTTTATCTCTATTTATGAGCAATGCTTGCATATTTACGTTTATTTCTGTGGTTAAAATGCTGGAACTGATGAAGAATTATTTATTAAATAATAATTAGTGGTTTTCTCGTTAGTTAGCAGAGTTAGTTAGCAGAGTTAGTTAG